>CABHPP010143459.1:4163-40723 GCA_902168425.1 Peromyscus attwateri
TGATGGTACCTGTAGCTAGCTGGGTGGTCTGATGATGGTACCTGTAGCTAGCTGGGTGGTCTTGTTACTTGCATCTGTGAGTTCCATTCATACTGCTGTGCATAAAGAGGAAGTCTGAATAAGGCGTAACTCAGATTCTGATATTGCCATGGGCCTCTGATCAGGGTGTAGCTGGTAGCCTTGATACAGGTATGGCGCTTCTTCTAGATCTCCTTTTGTCTAGTCTTGGCCTGCGGTTGTAGGATTACCACAAGATACTGTGTCGTCAGAAGCAAAGAGTTTGGAAGGAAAAAAAGAAAAAAAAAAAAAAGAGCATTTCTCCCAACTAAATTAAATCTCACTGCTCCAAAATAATAAAATGCTATAGAAAGAAAATATCAACACCACCACAAATCAACATCTGAGGAACGGCCCAGAAAACATCTGGAAAACAGCATTCAAATGAACCACAAGATAAAATACTTGATTCCCCACTCACTGATGTTACTAGCTGCAAAAGCAGTTAAAAAGTCTTCTGAGGAGTATCTTGGCACGGGGTGAACAGCGAGAAAGCCAGCTGTTTGCACGTGCTGCGTAGGCAGTCGGTGCCAATGCACACACACTGGAATCCACAGTCTGCCAAGCCTGGAGAGCAAACCACACAGTGCGGTGAAAGGGTCCTGACCCGGCTGGAACCATCCATCTGGCTGCCAGGACTAAATGACAGGCAGATGCCTCCTTCTACTGCAGCAGCCCACTTGCAGGGAAGCGGCCTTGTGAAATGTGTTTCCTTGCTGTCTATTCGTTCGTTTGTTTTTACTGGAATTTTAGATCGTGGTCTGGAAAGAACTTCTATTCCAGGCAAGGGTTCCTCTAAACCATAACAGATGTTGAAAACACCATGAAACTGGCCCCAAAAGAGAAGGGGTTGGGGGTCTCCAGAAAAATCGTACCAGTGATAGACAAGAGGCCACAGCGGAGCAGGCATGAGGAGAGAGAAGCAGGTAGGTAAGATACATGGCTCAGCAGCAGAACACTTGGTGGCATGTGTGAGGCCCCGGCTTGATCCCACACAGAAGGAAGGGGAGAAAGGGGAGAAAGAGGAGAATGAGGAGGTAGGCTGAGCAAGCTTGTGCTAAAGCCAGATCTTATATTTCCTTCCAATCCCTACCTCAAGAGGACCATGGGAACATGGGGCTATAGCTTAGTAGTAGAGTGTTTGACTAGCAAAGCGTGAGGCCCTGAGTTCAATTCTCAGCACTGTAAATTAGTCAATGAATAGAAGGGAAACACATTTTTAAAAGAGAGGGGCTGAGGATTGCACGTGTCAAAACTGGGATGTTGGAAAAGACTAAGGAAGATTTGCAAGACTGAAGGGGAAAGAGTAGACAATATGCTTCCTTGAGATGCTACAAAGGTACCCACTAAGACAATATGCTTCCTTGAGATGCTACAAAGGTACCCACTAAAATCGGCAAATCTTTCTGATTTAGGAGAAGGCAATCATTTCATTCCATGACTGATTGTTGATCTCCTGTACATATGAGGCTGAGAGATGGGGGACACAGGGAACAAAACAGCATGGCCTGTTACGAAGTGCACATTGTTCAGGTATCTATTGCCCATGACCATCAATGTCATGAAAACTCAAAGTATCTGTAGAACAGGCACGCCTTCTCCCTCATCTACAGACTGCAGAAACATTGGGATTACCTGAGTAAGTGTCTAGTCACCCCAAATGACAGACCAAAGGAATGACTCCACCCAAGTCTAGTGTAGTGAACCAGTAGGTTTATTGGCATTCCTCACAGAAGTGTGGGGGACTCCACGAAGCTTTGTTACAGAAAAGCCCAGCCCAGCACAGATGATGAATCATCAGCACTATGTCTCTAGAGCTCCCTGCATGACTTCAATGATTTCTGGGTCAATGGGAGAGTCTCTTCTTCCCAGCCATTGTTTCTGCTTACATAACCTTGGGAGGGTCCTTGTGAATCTTATAACTTCAGGAGCTTCCTGAGCTTTGTAAGTTTCCTTTACTTCCTGGATTTTATGGGCCTCCTCCACTCACTGGGAGGGAGTACTTCAATTCAGAGAAAATAGCTGCTTAACAGTAGCGCTAGCTGGCCTGGAACTAACTGTGTAGCCCAGACTGTCCTCTAATTAAAGGTGGTAGAATACACCTTTAATCCCAGCACTCAGGAGACAGAGGCAGGCAGGAGGCCTCTGTGAGTTTGAGGCCAGCCTGGTTTACAAAGTGAGTTTCAGGACAGCTAGGGCTGTTACACAGAGAAACCCTGTCTTGAAAAACCAAAATAAGATTAGATTTGGTATTGAAAGGTCACTCTGGACCTGTTACTCTTGCAAAGGTACCAAGTTAGGGACCCACCACCTATAAAACACCCATACATTAAAAAATCAAAAGAAAGGCTAAATATCAAGGGATGAGGAAGAACTAAATGCACCCAAAGAACTCTGAGTTATGAAAGAAGATATAAAGCTAATTGTTTTTCTAGTTTAACCTCTGCCATGAATTTTTAGGGTTTTGGGAGTTGATAAGTGCCTAAAATATATTCGAAAGTATTAAACCCAATGTGACGCTCCACAGCTTCTACTCCAAAGGCTACTCTAACTGTATGGAAGTTTGTGGTGATATATTGTGTACCCCAATAAAGCTTACCTGGGGGTCAGAAGACACAGCCAGCCACTAAATTAGATATAGAGGGCAGGCAGTGGTGGCACACACCTTTAATCCTATCACTCAGGAGGCAGAGATCCATCTGGATCTCTGTGAGTTCAAGGCCACACTGGGCTACATGAGAGAAACAGAACCAGGCAGTGGTGACACACACCTTATTCCAGAAAGTAATATGGCAGGACACAGAAAGGTATATAAGGCATGAGGAAACAGGAACTCGCTCTCTTGAGGCTGAGGATATCATAGAGTTAAGCTAGTGGCTGGCTGTTGGGCTTCTCCGATCTTTCAGCTTTCACCCCAATATCTGGCTCTGGGTGTTTTATTATGAAACCTTTTAAGATTCCTGTTACAGAAGTTCATCAAGTTGTAGAGATTTTGGGCTGGACTGTTAATTTCCAGTGTGTGAGTTCTTAAATAATGAAGTTTATATATTTATTTATTTATTTATTTATTTATTTATTTATTTATCTATTTATCTATCTATCTATTTATTTATTGGAACTGAGGACCAAACCCAGGGCCTTGTGCTTGCTAGACAAGTGCTCTACCACTGAGCTAAATCTCCAACCCCAGTTTAAAATATTTTTAAGTACAATGTTTAGAAATCTGAATAAGTCTCTCTTTTCTCTGTCTTCCAAGGCACTTTGTGTTCTTGTCATGGAAATGAGCTTTTTTTTAAATTTTTTGTCTGTTATTTCCTTTTTCAAAGAAACTCTGATGTACTATTGATCTTTGCAGTCATCTACTTGGCAAGGACCGGGCACTGCACAGAGTCACCACTTACAGAATATGTGTTAGACCAAATTCAGCTAGCTGTTCATCTGTAACCTCAGCACCCAGGAGGTGAAGGCAAGTGAATTACGAGTTTGAGGCCAGCCTGGGCTACGTAGTGAGTTCCTGGCCAGCCTGAGCCACATAGTGAGAACCAAAAGAATAAATAAATGCCACCTACCCAATGAAAAGTGATTTTAATATATTACATCTGATTGGGAGCTGGAGACATGATTCAGTTGTTAAGAACACACACTAGCCGGGCAGTGGTGGCGCACGCCTTTAATCCCAGCATTCAGGAGGCAGAGGCAGGTGGATCTCTGTGAGTTCGAGGCCAGACTGGGCTACCAAGTGAGTTCCAGGAAAGGCACAAAGCTACACAGAGAAACCCTGTCTCGGGAAAAAAAAAAAAAAAAAAAAAAAAAACCACACGCTATTCTTGCAGAGGACTAAAGTTTGGTTCCCAGCACCCATATCAGGCAGTTCACAACTTCCTGTGTCTCCAGCCAGGGGGAGCCTATGCTCCCGTCATCTGAGAGCATCCACACACGTGTGCACAACTCCCCCATACACTACATACACGTAATTAATAACAAAATAAACCTTCTAAAAAACCTAATTCCATAGTGGGCTTGTGAAGTGGTGCTGAAAACACCCTCTTTTACAACCTTGTCAGGAAGCAGGCTAGAACCTTCCAATCCTGGTTTATACTGGCTTGTGTCAAACAGCCCTCTCCCAGGTTAGTTTAAACAGAAAGAGGGACTTCCTGTCACGAACAGGGGCGGTGCTACAGCCGGGAGTTTGGAGCTGGCTGGCACTGAGCCACACTGGCTGGGAGCCACCCTCTGCACCCCCTCTCTGAGAGGGCACCTCATCTAATCTCTTTCTTTCCTCCTAACAAAAGCCTAATGACAAGGCAGTGGAAGGACCTCTGAGCCAGGACCCCTACAAATCCAGAATCCATAGCCCATCTACTTAAGAGAACCTCCCAGTTGAAACCGCATTATTTTACCCTCAATCCTGAAGTGAGAGTGAAGAGACCACTTGTTGCTGTTAATCGTACTGTTAGTGTGGCACATGTGTGTGCATGTGTACAGACGTATGTGTGCATGCTCACGTGCATGTGTGTGAGCTCCTGTGGGTGGTCAGAGGACAGCTTTCATGAATGGGTTCTCTCCTTCCACCTTGGGATCTGGGGATCAAACTCAGGTTGCAAGCCTTGCAAGGCAAGAGTTTTTACCTGCTGAGCCATCCTGCCCATCCTGATTTGCTTTTCCGGGAACCAAAATTTCTGCTTGTTGAGTACCTCACTCGTAGTCCTATGGACATGCAGCAGAACTATGACTAAGCAGTAAAGGCATGAATAAGCATCCTGCCTGTTACTATGAGGAAGGGGATGGAGGAGGCAAGTGAAGGAAACCAAGCGTAACCAGACAGAAGTCACCAAGCCACCAGGTCAGAGGCCCACAGTCTGGTCTTCTAGGAACATATCTCTAACTGTTGGGCTAGTCCTAACTCTGAGCATTGTGCGATCCAGTGTAGAGAGTCAGGTCCAATGTGACTTGCCATCGTGAAGGTCTTAGAACGCATCCTAGTCATACGAGATGCTACCATGTCCTATGTAGCTTGCTTAGTAGCAGTTCATCAGTTGTTGGAAGATCACATTAAATTTTCTCCAATGATAACTTGCTAAAGAACAGCAAGAAAGTCTCTATTCAGAAATTGGCATAAGGTTAGGGACCACTTCAGTGTAGCCCCAAGAGAGGGAAGTAAGATGAGCTCACTTCCCAAGTTAGCATGGCAAGTATGACCAGGGTGGGGTTCAGTGGGTGAAAAATCCCTGAGAGAACCTGGGGGTAAAGGCAGTTCTGGCTAAGCCAGCCTAACAGGATTCTTGCTGAAGCAGGTCAGGGTCCACCATCACCTGGAGCGTGAGGCTGGTGAGACCAGGGTCGGAGCTCTTACCGGAATGCCTGAGCTAAGATTCTCCTTTACAAGAAGTACACAGACCGTCCCCAGAGAAGGTTCAGAAGTGTGAGTGAAGTTTGGGCAAGAAAAGATCTTTCTCACAGGCTTGCAGGTGACGACGTAAGGACTCGGGAAATGCACGGGCTGATGATTCCTATGCTGGTCTAATAATTTTTTAGATTTGGATTTTAAAAATTAATTTGTTTCACCCTTTTAGGAAAATGCCATGCATGAATTTGTACTGATATAATTTTTTTTTTTTTTGTGGTTTTTGGTTTTTGGTTTTTTCGAGACAGGGTTTCTCTGTGTAGTTTTGGTGCCTGTCCTGGATCTCGCTCTGTAAACCAGGCTGGCCTCGAACTCACAAAGATCCACCTGGCTCTGCCTCCCAAGTGCTGGGATCAAAGGCATGCGCCACCACCACCCGGCCTGATATCATTTCTTATCCTCTCCCTACTAGAATTCCTCCATTGCCTCCCCTGCCCTCTCAAATTCATGGCCCCTTTAATTTGTTTTTTTAGACAGAGTCTCACTATACTGTCTCACCCTGGCTGGCCTGAATCTCAATGTACAGACAAGGCTAACCTGAAACTCACAGAAATCCACTTGCCTCTCCTTCCAGAGTGCTAGGATCGGAGGCATGTGCCACCTTGCCTCACTTCTTTAATTATTATTGTTACTTTTTTGAAAAAAAATGATATATCATTCTTATTTACAATGCATCATGATCACAGTCATCCCCCACTGCGGTCTCTCATCCCCTGCCACTCACTGGCCCTTCTTCCCAGCCAGCCCCCTTTCTACCCTCACTGGCCCTTCTTCCCAACCAGCCCCCTTTCTACCCTCACTGGCCTGGTCTTCTTAACTAGTCCCCTCCCACTCACTGGCCTGGTCTTAACTAGTCCCCTGCCACTCACTGGCCCTTCTTCCCAGCCAGCCCCCTTTCTACCCTCACTGACCCTTTCTTCTCAACCAGCCCCCTTCCTACCCCCGTGCCCCGCTTTCCTTTCTGTTTTTTTCCAGGCCCCATGCAGGCGGTTACAGCAACTACGTGCTCATAATTGTTTACAATGTCTGCAAATTAAAGCGGCAAAGAAACTAATGCATGATGACCAAGCTGGCTACCATGAAAGGCAGTATGTTCTTGTAGGTGTGAAGATGTAGCTTCATTGTATTATTTTATACATACATTATCACATGTATTGTATCTATCCCATCTCATATTGTTTATCATACATCATAGGACAGGATGACATAGAGCATGCTGTGTATTTAGTATCTCACTATAGAAATTAACCAAGAAACAGAGGCAGAAAAATCAGGAGTTCAAGGCCTCAGCTACATAACAGGTCCAAGACCAATCTGGGCCTCGGGGTTAAAGGAGAAGAACCCTGTTTTCTAAGGCTCAGGAAACATTTCAGAAGAAAAGGCAGAGAAGGAGTAAAGGATGGGAGTTAAGGAGAAGGGCTACGAAATGCTATCTTCTGGACATGACAGAGCCAATGCAGTCAGGATCCCTCGGCATCCAAGGTTGCCTGCAGTGGACCTGTCCAAGACCGGGTCAGTCCTCACCTGAGGAGGGCCCTCAGACCCCCACCCTCTCTGTCCAACTAGTGGCTACTGATAGATTCTGGGAGATGGGCTAGCCATAGTCTGCAGCTGTGCATCCACTGAGAAAACTGCCAAGCTCACTGAGATAGTTCCAAACTCGTCAGCACGCAGATGACCCTGGTTAAACTCAGTGGGCCTCAAAAGCAAACAAAGAGTCATGAATGTGGGAAAGAGATAATGGGGGCAATAATAGGGGCAGGAAAAGAGATTAGAAAGGGGGGACTTAGAGTAATCACAATGCAGAGCCAGGCGGATCTCTGTGAGTTCGAGGCCAGCCTGGTCTATAGAGCGAGATCCAGGACAGGCACCAAAGCTACACAGAGAAACCCTGTCTCAAAAAAAAAAAAAAAAAAGTAATCACAATGCACTTTATACAAGTATAAAATTGTCAAAGAACAAGTTCAATAAAATATTTTTTAAAAAGAAATAGAAGAGAAAAAAAAGAGAAGGGAACCTCAATAAAGAAATGAAACGGTTGCACAGTCCAAGAGTGACTCTGCCTGATTCTCAGATGTTCGTTATTTTCCTAGAATCACAGGGACTGTAATATTAGAAATTATAGCTCATTGACCACAGCTGGATTCATGGCTTAACCTACCCACCATGTAAACAGCCACACGCAGGAATGCTGGGGGAAGCTGGTTGCCCTTCGCTGAAGATTGCTTTTCCTCTCCTACACTTTCCCCCAGATACCCTAAAACTTAGCCAAAGCACTTTTGTCTTCTGGGCCAACTCGTGTGCAGGCAACAGTGCAATATGCCTTCGTGTGGATAGCACCTTAGTCTGACCTTCCCCCTTCATAGTACAGTGGAGGATTCCCTATCTTGCAACACCAGGTAGGCCAGAAGACCACCAGCTTTGTGGGAATCTACATCATCTGTGATCACCACCCTCTGAGCCTTCTTGTTCTCCACCAAGGTCATGACAGCATTGACCCCTATTGGGGGATGTCTTTCTGTATGCTGTGAATATGTGTGGCTCCCATTGGATAATAAATAAAGCTGCACTGGCCTAGGGCAGGGCAGGATAAGGTTAGTCAGTACATTCAAACTGAAGACGAGACAAAGAAGGGTGGAGTCAGGGGAGGATGAGCCCATTGCCTAAGGAGTAACAAGATGCCAACACACCGGTAACACACCACGGCCACGTGTCAACGTATAGATTTATAAGAATTGGTTAATTTAAGATGTAAGAGCTAGCTAGCAAGAAGCTGAAGCCATAGGCCGTACAATTTGTAATTAATATAAGCCTCTGTGTGTTTACTTGGGACTAAGCAGCTGTGGGACCGAGGGTGGAAGAGATTTGTCCAGAGAGACTTTCAACTACACCCCACCTTCTTGGCTTCCTGCATTTCTATGACAAAGAAGACTAAGGCCACCCCCCTTCCCTCAGTCTTGCCTTTCTGCATACTGCTTGGCTGGAGGAGAGGGAAGAAAAGGAAACTCTCACCAGGGTAGATTCTTAATGCTGGAAATTCTAGGTGCGAGACCAGGGAGATCAATGGAACTGGATTACCATAGATTTACCCGTCCTTTGGAGTGAGACCACCTCACAGACAGCTCTATTGATGACCGGATTGTTCACACAGTGTCACATGCCATAGTGTAAGTTAGAGGATTCTAGCAGAATTAGAGAATTTTGACTATTTTTGGTTCTATATCAAATGCCTAGAATTGTTCCCCATTATTATAATTATATTATAATATTATGATTACTACTTGAAAGTAAACTATTTTATCTATTTAGTTTCCACATGTTCCTTTCAGATCAATTGCCATTTCAGATCAAATGTCTCTCCCTCAAGTCAGAGTACATCTGTCCACTAGATGGCAATGGAGGCCCACAAACATTTTCAGACCACCAGGCATGAGAATGTAAGTTTCTGATGTGCTTTTAAAGCTAATTTTTAGGTGAGTGTAGTAGCACATGTCTTTAATCCCACCCCTCAGGAGGCAGAGACAGGTGGATCTCTGTGAGTTCAAGGTCAGCCTGGTCTATATAATGAGTTTCAGGCCTGTCTCAAAACCAAGTAAAAGGAAGTCTTTAAATGGAAGAGGATAGGTGCATGTGAGAGCCTCAAATGTTGATCTCTGTGTAAAAGGCCTTTCTAAGGGGTTGGGGATTTAGTTCAGCGGTAGACTGCTTGCCTAGCAAGTGCAAGGCCCTGGATTCAGTCCTCAGCTCCGACAAAAAAAAAAAATTCTAAAAATATTTAGAAAGGCCTTAACTAAGAAATCTCAATTTAATTTTTAAAAGCCCATTTTAAAGTTAAGATATGTTAATAAGTATATTTAATAACCTAACTTTTCTTAATGAAATATTAACCACCATGATCTTGGCAAAGTTTGATAAGGTAGATTTTGATTCTTCTTTTTGTCTGTGTATGGGGTGTTTGTTTTGTTTTGGGGGATGTTTTGTCTTGATGTTGTTGTTCTAGGTAACAATTCTTTGAAGCTCTGAGCTGGGGAACTGTTGTGGGATATTTGTACACTGCGTGAAGATGTGTTGCTGTGATTGATGTAATAAAAAGCTAACTGGCCAATAACTAGGCAGGAGAGATAGGCGGGACTTCTGGGCAGAAAGAAAGGAAGAGGAGGAATCTAGAGACACAGGAGACACCAGGAGATACAGAGAGGAAACAGGAGGTGCAAGATGAAGAGGGGTAACGCCACATGATAGAACATAGGTTAATATAAATGGGTTCATTTAAGTTATAAGAGCTAGTTAGGAACAAGCCTAAGCTATAGGCAGAGCTTTCATAATTAATAAGAAGTCTCTGTGTCATTATTTGGGAGCTGGCTGGCAGAACAGAAAAAGACCCATTACAGGGAAGGAATAGAAACTTCCATTCCCCAGGATGCTTGAAATCTCATACTTTGCATGCCCAACTAAGACTTGGTGGAGAGAATTCTATTAATGGGCAGCAGCAGCAGCTAAACACTGGACATTAGTACTGGACTCTGGAGTCTTTGGGGCAACTCTCCTTTCTTCATAGGGGCCTCCTTTTGTTAGTAGTGCATGATCAATCTTGGGGAAGAGTATTTGAATTTCGGCTTTTGTTTTGTTTTGTTTTTTGAGCAGGGTTTCTCTGTGTAGTTTTGGTGTCTGTCCTGGATCTCACTCAATAGACCAGGCTGGCCTCGGAGGAACTCACAGATTAAAAGCATGTGCTACCACCGCCCGGCCGAATTTCAGCTTTCTCGTGTGTAGAATGATTTTTAGTTGTCTACGTTGTATGTAAGTATGTTAATGTATATAAAATAATACCCAAACGTAGTAAATGCTCCCCCAAAATGGTAACAAGGTATGCAAGATGCCTCAGTGAATAAAGTAGAACTCTCAAGCACCATTCCCTGACATCAACCTAGGACCTGCACAGGTACATGCATACACCCATAAACCAGCACCCACACAAATGCAAACATGCACATATGCACACATGCATACCACACACATGAAAATAAAAAATAAAGAAATAACCCATACATAAAAATAAAGTAACCTTCTACAGGTTTAATCAACACAGATCATATGCAAGTATCAAACTATCACATTGTACCCCAAAAAACGTGTACAATTATTGCATGTCAACTTTTAAGGAGGATTGGATCAACACATATTATAGGCAAGTATTAAACTATCACACTATACCCACTACAAATTATTTACAATTATCATATGTCAGTTTCTTAAAGAGCTGTTTTGCAAAATAAAAACAAATCACAAATAGAAAGCTTTTAATGAAGGACTGGTATGATGGCTTACTCCAATAATCTGATAATCCCAGCACTCAGAAGGCAGAGGCAGGGGGATCATCATGGATTTGAGGCCAGCCTGGACAAAACAGTGCATTTCATTTCTTAAACCTTCCCATACCCAAACAAAAATGAGCATGAAGTTATTTGGAAACAAATATTCGAGGGACTGGGGATGTAGCTCAGTTGGTAGAGCTCTTGCCTCATTGGCATGGAGCCTTGGGTCTGGTTTCCAGCATGACAATAAGTGGCCCAGAAGCAGTCTGGGATGAGCATACTTATTGGTGTAAGAGAATGAGCCTAGAGGCTAGAGAGATGGCATGGTGGTTAGTAGCACCAGATCTTCTTCCACAGGACCCGGGTTCAATTCCCGGACACCTGCATGGCAGCTCACAGAGTCTAGAACTGCAGTTCCAGGGGATTCAGACACCTTCTTCTGGTCTCTGTGGGCACTTCACAAAAGTGTAATATTCTAACTGAATGGGTATTTTTAACAGTTATTTCTTAATTCCTTTTTTGTTGCTGTTGTTCAAATTTATGTGTCTAGACATTTTGTCTGCATGTCTGTCTGTGAACCACGTGAATGCCTAGTGTCCTTGGAGGGCAGAAGAGAATATGGAAGCTCCTCGATCTCGAGCTACAGACAGTTGTGAGCAGCCATGTGGGTGCTGGGAATTGCACCTGCATCCTCCAGAAGAACAGCTAGCGCTCTTAACAGCCGAACCATCTCTCCAACCAAGTTTTTTAGATAGGGTCTCACCATGTAGCCCGGGCAAGCCCTGAACTCAAGATCTTTCTTCCTCTGCTTCTGAGATTATAGGATGTGCTACCACACCTGGCTTATTACTTTTGAAATCCAGTTTATTTTATTATTTTGGTGGGAGATATGGTAAAGATAGTTCAATACAGGCTTAAACAGGAGGATTCAGAGAGAGAGAGAGAGGCATTTGACAGATAAGACACACCCAAGAGCATGGGTGTGCGTTTCTCTGAGAGTAAATCACAGAAAGTAAGATAAAACCCCAGGAAGGAGAGTGCTCCTCGAGGGAGAGTTGCTAAATCTGGGATTTTTTTGAAGAAAAATATTTAACTTCCCATTCCTTCCCATAAGTAAGGGATATTTTGTTGTGTTTTTTTAAGGTTTATTTTGTATGCATATGGGTGTTTTACCTGCATGTATGTCTGTCTGTGTACCACATACATTCTGGAGGATGTCAGATCCCCTAGGACTGGAGTTACAGATCCACGTGGGTGCCCTGAATCTCTGGAAGAGCAACAGAACTCTTAGTCACCGAGTCAACTCTCCAGCCCCAAATTTACCTTTTCCATGAGCAGCTTTGATTGTCCTGGAACTAGCTCTGTAGACCAGACTGTCCTCGAACTCAGAGATCGGCCTGCCTCTGCCTCCAAAGTGCTAGGATTAAAAGGCGTGTGCCACCACTGCCGACCCCCAAACCGCCTTTTAAATGGCTATTTAATCTAGTCTCTTTCTGGAGCAATCGTATGTCAGTTTCGCCTGTTCCCAGCAGGTGGCACTGGAGAGCACACATGATGATTTTAAGACCTCTGCAGCATTCCAGGCACTTTCAGGTCATGGTACGGCTGGAAAACGAGACTGTTCTTACAGAGATGAAAGACAAGGATGTTTGGAGCCAAAGCCGACTGGTCTGAGGATGACCCTCGGTCTCTCAGCTGTCCTCAGGTCTGAAGGGATCTGTATCACGGCAGGTTTCTGACCAGAAGTGTGCTCTGGGAGAGTGCCAGCCAGCCCTCAGGTACCTTCTTAAAATTTTGTGGCCCAATACAAGTTTATCTTTAAAATATGTTTTACAAGTAATCCCAGCCCTCGGGAAGCTGAGGCAGGAGTTGGAGGCCAGCCTGGACTACATAGTGAGTTCTAGGCTAGCAAGTACTACACAGTGAGACTGTCTCAACAACAACAAAAAAGTGTCACAGATATCAACCTTAATGTCTACATCACTGACAAACCGAAAGAAGTTTGAAAGTGGTAGTAAGACACATGGTTTTAAGAAACTGGTAAAAGCAGAACTTGTAAAAATTCACAATTAAAAGCCTATATTATAATCAGACAAGCCATTTGAAATTACTAAATCTGAAGGGGGAAAAATAACACATCATCTGTGAAAATGCCATTTTCTGTAGTCAATTTGTGGCCTCCCAACATTCACATATGGACAGCTAGCCCTATCCTACCCCACCTATTCCTGCCGTGTGACTATGTGATGGTTGGAGTCTTGAAGAGTGTAGTAAGGGTTCCATGTGGTCACAGAGTAAGGTAGTGACCTAGAGTACTCCTGGCTACTCAAAAGGCTAAAGCGAGTGGGACGCCAGCCTAGGCAATGTGGGGACACTGAAGGAGGGTGCCACGTACTGGCCTAACTATGGCTCTGTGTCTGTGTCCCACCTTTTCTCATGAGCCATTCACTTCTGCTGTCCCCTTGGATCCCAGAAACAACAGAACTGTTAGATAAACACCTCGCAAGGGACTTGGAAATTATCCCCAAGCAACAACAGACCTCACATAACAGATCACCCCAATGAGGGTAATCTATGTGAGGTAGAGCTGAGCCCCCCACCCTCAGCAGAAGTATTCATCTTAAGGAACCAACGTGTTCCTCTCCACTGGTGACAGCATTCACAGCTTCTTGGGGCCACCTTGAGAAATCAGAACTGAGATGATGGTCAGCCAGATCTCTCTGTGACTGAGGCAGCTTAATTATGCATTCTGTCCGGGTGCCTTCGGCCCAATCCTTCCTCTGTGTAAGCCCAAAGTTCATGGCGGGATCTCTTGTCTGCTCCTTTTCCTAGTGTGCCACATTGACTGATCTCTCTCTACTTTCCACTGTTATACAACTCCAATGGCATGTTGAGATGAATGGCTGGAATTAGCCTGCCGGGACTGCTTGAGCTGGGCTTTCGACAGGACCACAGAGAAAGAAAAAAGGACTGGGGGGGGGGGGGGGAGGGGAGAAAGAGGGGGGGGGGGGGAGGGAGGGAGGAGGGAGGAGGGGTATATAATGGCTATTCTTGGTTGTCAACTTGACTACATCTGGAATTAACTAAAAAGCCAAGTATCTGGGCACACCTGTGAGGGATTTCAGTTAATTGGATCACTTGAGGTCAGAAGACCCACCCTAAATCTGGGCCACACCTTCTCGTGACAGCCTACATAAAGGACATGGAAGAAGGAAGCCTTGCCTCTGCCTGCTTGCCCTCACTCTTGCCGGCAAGTCCATTCCATCACTGGCATTACAGCCTACTTCCTCCTGATCCCTGCAAACACTGAAGACCAGCTGAGCCAGCCAGTCTCATGGACTGACCAACTACTGGATTCTTGGACTTGCCATCAGAGACAGCCATTGCTGGACTAGCTGGATCAGTCTAGCAAGTCCTGCATAGATTCATTCTATCAGTTCTGTTCCTCTAGAGAATCCTGAGCACTACGGAGGGGGACAGGGACTCTTTTACTCACTTGTTTGTTCTATCTTCACCCGATCTGAAGATGCATCAAGAAGTAGCCACCTGTGTGTGAGTCAGGAGGGGAGACCGAGCAGGAATCTAGCTGTGCTGGTACCCTGATCTCAGCCTTCCAACCTCCAGGACCACAGGGAAATATGTTTCTATAGTTTAAGCCACCCAGCTTACAGTATTTTGTTGTGGTTGCCTGTTATGGCTTCAGACTAAAATGTGCCATGGGCCCATGTTTTGAATGTTCAGTCTCTGGCTTGCCAAGCTACTTTTGAGGCCTTAGGAGGCAGGGCCTGACTGGGAGAAGTAGGTTTCTATGGTGGCCTTTGAAAGTTATAACTTTTCCTTGTTCTAACCCTCTCTGCTCCCTTGTCCACTGTTGTGGAATACTAATTATGTAAAGATGTGTTCCATTTGTTTATGCCACATGTATTTAATGATGCAAGGATGTGTTGCTGTTTCACCTTGCCTGCCTAACGCACCTGATTGGTCTAATAAAAAGCTCAACAGCCAATAGCAAGGCAGGAGAGGGATAGACAGGGCTGGCAGGCAGAGAGAATAAGTAGGAGGAGAAATCTAGGATCGAGGAAGAAGAGAGGAGAGAACGAGGGAGAAATAGAGGGAGACACCTGGGGCCAGATGCCAGGCAGCCACCAGACAGACAGACATGGAAGAAACAGGAAAGTAAGATATACAGAATGAAAGAAAGTAGCCGGGCGGTGGTGGTGCACACCTTTAATCCCAGCACTCGGGAGGCAGAAGCAGGAGTGAGTTCGAGGCCAGCCTGGTCTCCAAAGTGAGTTCCAGGAAAGGCACAAAGCTACACAGAGAAATCCTGTCTCCAAAAAACAAAAAACAAAAACAAAGAAAAAAAAGGAAAGTAAAAAGCCCCAATTAAGAGATAAAAATGTAGATAAAGAGAAACAGATTAAAACTAGAGCTAAGCTAAGGCCAAGCATTCATAACTAAGAACAAGTCTCCATGTCATGATATGGGAGCTGGTTGGTGGCCCAAAAGAAAGCCTGCTACAGTCCACTGGATATAAAGATACTTTTTTTACCAGGAGTGACTGAAATCCCCGAAATCATGTGAAACCATGAGCCCTTCATCATGTTTTATCAGTTCGGATCATTGGATTGCAACAGTAACTGATACACTTCCTAAGCAAACTAATACATCATTTTCTACAACAAACAATACTCCACCAGAGAGAAAGTAATTGTCAAGACAATTAATGTCACCATTAAGCACTGCCTTAGTTAGGGTTTCTTTTTTTTTTTTTTTTTTTTTTTTTTTGGTTTTTTGAGACAGGGTTTCTCTGTGTAGTTTTGCGCCTTTCCTGGAACTCACTCTGTAGACCAGGCTGGCCTCAAACTCACAGAGATCTGCCTGCCTCTGCCTCCCGAGTGCTAGTTAGGTTCTCTATTGCTGTGATGAAACACCATGACCAAAAATAAAGCTAGGTAAGAAAGGGCTTATCTGACTTACACTTCCACATTGTTCATCACTGAAGGAAGTCAGGACAGGAACTCAACAGGGCAGGATCCTGGAGGCAGGAGCTGATGTAGAGGTCATGGAAGGATACTGCTTACTGGCTTGCTCCTCATGACTTAATGAGTCTGCTTTCTTATAGAACCCAGGACACCAGTCCAGGGATGGCACCACCCACCAAGGGCTGGGCCCTCTCCCATTGATCACTAATTGAGAAAGTGCCCTACAGCTGGACCTCATGGAGGAATTTCCTCAGCTGAGGCTCCTTCCTCTCTGATGGCTCTAGCTTGTGTCAAGCTGACACACAAAACCAGTCAGTACAGGTACCCATTAACACAGGAGTTAACCTTAGGAGATGGTTGGAGTGTTTTTAAGGCTTAAGAAAGCAGTGGTGGCAGGTGTGGGTACTACCATGGGTGCAAAAGAGGGTCCCTTAGAATCAGGAGGGGCATTTCCTTCCTTAGCTGACTTTCAGCTGTAAATGACGACAAGCCCTTTGGAATCTAGCTACTGTCCATGCAAAAGTACAACTCTAATCTCAAAGGGAATGAAAGACAGTTTACCCTGGGGCCAAATATGTGTGAGCATGGTATGTGTGAGCGTGGTGGGGTAACCGGATTCAGATACTCCCTAAGATACAGTGCTCCACTGCAGAAACGGTTACAGGAGATTTTACTAGTTACTGGAGAAAGAAAAGCATAAATCCCAGAATTCACCAAATACTGTGGTGGGGACCCAGAGCGGGCAGCTTGTAGCAAGGGAGGAAGTTCTACAGCTCTCAGGTGCTATCTGACGGCAATCTTAGCTTTGGATCAGGGAAGCTAAGGGTTTGCTAAGTATGTGGTTTTCTTTTTTCATTCTGCTTCCTTTCGTTTGTTTCCAAGACAGGGTCTCTATACTGGTGGTTCTCAATCTGTGGGTTACAACTCCTTTCATGGAGGGTCACCTAAGACCATCTGAAGACACAGATACTTACACTACAATTCACAACAATAGCAAAATTACAGCTATTAAGTAGCAAATAAAATAATTTTATGGTTGGGGGGGTCACAGCAACATGAGGAATTGTATTAAAGGGTCGAGGCATTAGGAAGATAGAGAACCATGGTTCTGTATAGTCCTGACTGTCTGGAACTTGCTCGGTAGACCAGACGGGCCTTGAACACATGGAGATCCTCCTGCCTCTGCTCACAAGTGCTGGGATTAAAGGCGTGTGCCACCACGCTCAGCTGTATTTAAAGATGTTGAAGCCACAAGGATGTCAGAGCAGATATGAGTAGATAATGGATGGCTTTTAGAGGGACTAAAGTTAGGCTAAGATAATTTGGCTTTACTAACTCAGCACTATCAGAAGCGTAGTCTTGTAGAGTCTTTTTAACATAGATATAGCTTTTTTCCCCCCTTCTAGGAACTTCACTTAACGCAACTCAAAGTATGGCCCATAGGCCAGCACCAGTGCCACCAGCATCAACTAGAAGCTTATTAAAAATACGGACTCTAGCCAGGCGGTGGTGGCACATGCCTTTAATCCCAGCACTCGGGAGGCAGAGGCAGGCAGATCTCTGTGAGTTCGAGGCCAGCCTGGTCTACAGAGTGAGATCCAGGACAGGCTGCAAAGCTACACAGAGAAACCCTGTCTTGAAAAACAAACAAACAAACAAACAAAAAAATACGGACTCTAGTCCGACTGTGGTGGCTCTCACCTGTCATCCAGCACCCAGGAGGCTGAGGCAGTGGGATCTCAAGAAGTAGCTTGAACTACCCAGTGAGTTAGAAGTCAGCCCTGGCTACAGTGGAAGACCCTGTCTCCACCAACAGAACAACAAAACCACAAAATTGACCCTGTACCTTGTATTGTACCTGGCCTCTCAGATACTTGAGAGTTGAGGCAGGAGGATCATTTAATACCATTCAAAAGTTTGAGACCAACCAGGCCAACATAACAAGATCCTGTCTCAAATAAATAAATGGAGACTAGCAGGCCCTCCCCAAACAAGCCATTCAGAGCCTGCATTTGAAAAAGATCCATGGGTTTGGGATTTAGCTCAGTGGTAGAGCGCTTGCCTAGGAAGCACAAGGTACTGGGTTCAGTCCTCAGCTCCAGAAAAAAAAAAAAAGAAAAAGAAAAAGAAAAAAAAAAGAAAAAGATCCTCAGGTGATTCGCTTGCTCATTAGAGAGGCACCGACATGTGTTATCAAAAACAAGAATGAGCCGGGCGGTGGTGGCGCACGCCTTTAATCCCAACACTTGGGAGGCAGAGGCAGGTGGATCTCTGTGAGTTCAAGGCCAGCCTGGTCTACAGAGTAAATGCCAGCATAGCCAGGATTGTTAACACAGAGAGACCCTGTCTGGAAAAACCACAAAAAAAAAAAAAAAAAAGAAAAGAAAAAAAGAAAAGAAAAAGAAAGAAACAAAAGAGGAAGAGTGAGCTTGGTTCTGAAGTGTCAAAGTTCTGGCTCCCCTTTCTGCCCAGTGATGTGCATATGCCTTGTGAGCATATACTCTTCCTGAGCACGGGGACAGGAGGAAGGCAGGGCTTTTGACATCTAACCTGTCTGGATGCAAACACATTTATATGATTCTAGAAATGGGCTGCACATGCTTCCCATCTTCTCAAAGAGTGTGCACAGTAGACTTTAATTCTCTGTAACTGAGGGTCAAAGCTATGAATATCTGTTTTGGTCTTGACCTATGGTGCTATCCTAAAGAGTGCTCCAGGTGGAGACTCAGGTGTATTTAGTAAATTCTTCTTCGTTTTATTCCCTTCAGAATTCTGGGCTATAAACTCCCCAGTGGCACAGACTTGTGGGCTCTCTCTCCTATTCCGGGTGGAATACATGGGGTTGCTCAACTTCAGTTTATTGCATCAGACAACTGTGCATTTTTAATCCTTCCATGCCTGGTTCTCTTGTCTGTCCTGTCCTTACACTGACTCCTTGTAGCCATTGTTGCTCTGGGCATGTGCACTGCCACACCAACCCCATTTCCTTTCTCTGCCTTACACCTCTTTATTTCTAACATGGTGTGGGATGGAACTAGAGAATTGACACCATGCCAACAACAATAAATAACCAAAGACTCTGGGTGAGAATTAGAGGGCATGTCCTTGTAAGTGCACGGACTTTTGTTCAGTGTGACTGCGTGGCCAAATTTCCCTTCTGAGTATGTGGCAGGGGCTAATTTAAGTCATGGTGAGTCACAGGAAGACAGGAAAATTATGGGGACATGAGAAATGAGAGAGGAACCCTCATGTGGAAGTCTGACTGAAGCCTCCTCATCAGCTAAGAAGCACCAACTCCAGCACAGTTAACAACATGCACTGTGAAGGCTGATGGCGTACAGTTGGTATTCCATTCACAAAAAGATGTTGGACATTGAAATAGCAATGATCCAGCTTAAGTCTGAATGCATAAGACCTTGAGCCAGGCATGACAGTGCACTGTTCCCAGCAATCAGGAGGATGAGGCAGGCAGATCTCTGTGAGTTCAAGACCAGCCTGGTCTACAGAGAGAGGCCAGGGACACACAGGAAGACCCTGTCTCAACAAACAAACAAACAAACCTCATGAGAACAATGAGCCATGTTCACACTTGGGTATATCTGACTTTTTTCTGAGCATATCTGTTTCTCCTCACCTTTTTGCTTAAGCCTGTATTAAAATACCTTTAATAAAACCTCCAACTCCACTTCATAATCTGGCTAGTCCTGAAATTGTTAAAGCTACAAATTGTTTTGGCCTGAGTCGAGGTCCCTGAAACTCTAGGTACTGCTCAGGCTACTGAGGGTGACAGAGCTGTGCCTCCTTTACCTATATGCTAAAACCAGTCAGTGACACTTGTTCCTCTCAGCACAGACTGGGCTATAACATCTACAACAGCCCTGCGCATCAAACAGTTAAGATTGCCATAGGCGCTGACCAATTTGGTGTTTAGGCTACTTCAATACCAAATATCCCTTTTAAGGGTCAGCAGAAGGTTGGAGAGATGTCCTAGAAAAGGACCTGAAGCCTCTTACAAAGTACAAATGAACAGGCCAGTTTAGCTTAACTTTGATATTCAAAAGAAGTAGTTCTCAAAATAGGAGTGTTAGAGAGAGTGTGTAGACTTTTCATCGCTTGGACAAAAAAAAAGAGAGGGGAGTAGGAATGGGAACATTCCAGCAAGATTCATTTTGCCTCAAGTTTTCAGACGATGCTTCGGTTCATGACTGGCCACTGTTTTCGGGCCTGTGGTAAGGCAGAAACATCACAGAAGGGAATGTCGGAGGAACGCTGGTCCCCTCATAGCAGCCAAGAAGCTAGGAGAAATAACAACAGCAAATGACTGCTATGCCCAGATCGCGGAGACCCCCAAAAGACCACCACGGAGACTGAATCCCATATGTAAAAGCAAAGAGCCTTTATTCAAGCTCTGGGGCTCGGTCCCTCTGTCTGTCCCATCCAACGGTGAGAGCAGAGAGCCCTGAGCCCAGGCAGAGTGGAATTTTTATCATAGCAGAGGTTGGGGTAAGGGCATTTCCAGGGTTCAGGACCCTGATTGGCTGACAATTGTCTAGGGGTATCTGTAAAACAAAAATAGGTGTGTGTGAGACTCAAGGACATCTGGCCCCCTAATGGTTGGAATGTTAGGTATTTCCTCATCCCTGGGTGGATCCCTGGGTGGTATCAGTTTGAGGCTTTTCCTGGATCTGGGTGTTGCCTGCCAAAAAGCCTGTCTCAGAAGCTGTGTCTAGGCCCCTAAGCCTGTCATGGCTGCTGTGTGGTCAAGCTATTTTGGGGCCCCTTCACAATGACCAGAGCCAAGATGTGCCCTGTAAGAGCAGGCCCTGGAGGACCTATTTCCTCCAAATATGCCCCGCCTTCCACAGCTGCACTGGTCTATTCAAATGCTGAATTCATGAATGGATCAAGCCACCTCTTAGGCCTGGCGCTCAAGATCAGGGACATGCTTTAGAGACATTTAGACTTCTCTCAGCCCAGTCAGATGGACAATCAAGATTTAATCACACAGAGCTTGTCAGGCTCCATCTTTCTCTAGTTTCTGACTCACTAGATTTGGGGTTGTTTTGGAGAGTTTGTTATTTCAGACACTGTAAGATGTAGGTATCATTCTAAGGAATACTGAGTAAATGTGTGTGTGTGTGTGTGTGTACGTATATGTGTGGGGGTGGGCATGCATCTGTAAACAGGCCTGTTGGTCACTGTTTTGATTGACTTTATTCTTTCCTCCTCACCACCCTCTTCTTCCTTCTTTTAGACAGATCCTCTCACCGACCCAGAATGTGACAAGTAGGCTAAGGTGGCTGGCTGGTGGTCCCCAGGGATCTGCCTGTCTGTTTCCCTGGGGCTGAGATTAAAAACATGTGCCATCATGCCTAGTGCTCTCTCTCTCTCGCTCTCTCTCGCTCTCTCTCTCTTTCTCTCTCTCTCGCTCTCTCGCTCTCTCCATCTCTCTCTCCTTTTCTTGAAAATAGTTTTTTCCCTCATATAACATATCCTGATTATGGTTCCCCCCCTTACTCCTCCCAGTTCCCCCCACACCCCTCCCATCTGGAACTATCCCCTTTCTCTCTGTCATTAGAAAACAAACAGGCTTCTAAGGGATGATAATAATAAAATAAACCTCCTCCCTCCTTCAATAAATGGCATTCGGCAAAAAATAAAACTAAAAAAATTAAATAAAACAATAAGAAAAAAAGAAAAAAAAGAGACATTAAAAAAAAGAAAGAAAGAAAAAGAAAAAGAAACAAATGTTCCTAACTGCTGAGCCATCTCTCCAGCCCCAAATAAAATAAATTTAAAAAGAAAGCAAAAAAAAAAGAAACCTTGTCTCAAAAAACCCAAAAAAAGGAAAAATTAATGACTAAAGGATACACCAACAAAAATAATAATAATAAAATAAGATAAAACAAAAGCTAACACATTGGAATAGGACAAAACAAACAGAAGGAAAAAAGTCCAAGAAAAGTGTTAATCCCACTGGTTGAGAATAAGACTACTACCACAATTTAAAGCCACATTTGGCCGGGTGATGGTGGCGCACGCCTTTAATCCCAGCACTCGGGAGGCAGAGCCAGGCAGATCTCTGTGAGTTCGAGGCCAGCCTGGGCTACAGAGTGAGTTCCAGGGCAGGCACCAAAGCTACACAGAGAAACCCTGTCTCGAAAAACCAAAACAAAACAAAACAAAACAAAAAAAAAAAGCCACATTTGAAGCAAGCTTTAATTAAATACTGACTGGCCAGGTAGATGGGGTCTGGCTAGGTCCATCTCTGGTTTCCCAGAAAAAAAAAAATGGTTTAAGTATTTCTCATCAGGTCCAATCAGGGGCAAGCACACATCCTGATGTAGTTCCTGCCTATGAACCTCCGACCCACATGTGATCAGGCACATTGATGCAGATGAGCCAAATAAACTTGTTTAGGTGAGTGAAAACATGTGGCTTGTTGTCTCCGTAAACAAGAGCCTCCAGCATTTCAGGAACTATGTGTCCTTGAGCAAGGGGCTTGCAGATCAGAGGCATTTTTGTTTCCTGGATCTCTAAGGCATAGTAACTAAAACTTAAAATGGAACTTTGGCGCTCACAAAAGGGCACAAGAAACAGATATGGGCCAGAGACCCACTTGTTTGCACACTCAGAGATCCCATAAAAACTAAACTGGAAACCATAACATGTACACAAAGTACCCGTGGGGTAAAAAGAGAGAAAAAAATATATAAATAAAATAAAAGTAAAAATAAAAAATAAGGCCAGACATGGTGGCACGCACCTTTAATTCCAGCTCTTGGGAGGCAGAGGCAGGTGGATCTCTGAGATTGAGGCCAGCCTGGTCTACATAATGAGTTCCAGTATAGCCAAAGCTTACAAAGGTACATAGTGAGATCCTGCCTTGAGAAAACAAACAAACAAGATAAAATTAAAAAATAAAAAAGGGTGAAAACCCCTGGCCCAACATAATGAGACAAGAAAACTCCAACGATGCCCTAGAGTTCATTTTCTGTGGACCATCTGCTGCTGGGCGTGCAGCCTCCCTCCCCTTAAGGGTAGCTTGTTTCCCTTGGAGGAAACTAAATTTTCATTTGCAAGTCGTTATCAATCAGAGATAGCTTCTGGGTTAGGGATGGGGGCATGTGTCCACTTCTTTCAGCTCTAGGACCCCATCTGGTACAGACCGGTGCAGGCCCTGGGCGTGCTGCTCAGTCTCTGTGAATTCCCATGTGCATCAATCCTGTTTACTTAGAGGGCCTTGTTTCCTCGGTGTCCTCCATCCTCTCTCGTTCTTAGTCTCTTTCCATCTACTTCTGCGAGTTCCCTGAGTTGTTAGGGGGAGGATTTAATGGAGATATCCAGTTTAGGGCTGAGTGTTGCAAGGTCTCTCACTCTCTGCATACATAGTGTCTGGCTGTGGGTCTCTGTGTTTGTTCCCATCTGCTGCTGGAGGAAGCTCCTCTGATGATGACTGAACAAGGCACTGATCTATGAGTGTAGCAGAATGTCATTAGGAGTCATTTTATTGCTACATTCTTTTAGTAGAACAGTAGTACTTGATTTTACCCTAGGTCCATGGGCTATCTAGTTTTAGGTTCTTGGTCATCAAAGCAGTATGGGCTCCATCTCGTAGAGTGAGCCTTATGTCAAATCATATATTGGTTGGTTATTCCAGCAAGCTTTGTGAAACCATTGCATTATCAAATCTTGCAGACAGGAAACGACTGTAGAGCCATGGTTCTGTAGCTGGGTTGGTGTTTACGGATCTCCTATGGTGGGCAGTATACAGAGTGCTTTTCTGTATCAAGGACACTAGCACATGGGGTGAAGGCAATGTGTAGGCACCAGATGGACTTCTCCGTGTTCAGTGAGTTGTGCAGCAATGGAACCTTGCTGTCAGTTTCTGGAGAGCAACCTCTATTCTTGGCCATAGCCTGGATGGTTTGGGAGTCCCCACAAAACTCAATTAGATGTAACCCAATCCCAGTACTGGAAACTTTGTTTGGTGACAAGAGATGGTCAGTTGGGACACTGTTGCCCGCATTATTTGGTGATTTTATTTAGATTGCTTGTATACATTTTAGGAAGTATCTGCTGTATTAGGTTTTTGTATTACCCTCCAAATGGCCCTTAATTTAGCTGCCTTTCCCTGTACTCCCTCCCTCATGCACCTCTCCCATCCCCTTCCTCACTTGATCCTCCAGTTCCTGTTGTGGAATAATCTGTCTGTACACTGTGAAGATGTGCCACTTGGACTGGTTTCATAAAAAAGCTGAATGGCCAATGGCTAGGCAGGATTTCCAGGGCAGAGAGGACGCTGGGAAGAAGAAAGGATACACCAAAGGGATGCAGAGCAAGCAGCATGGGCATTACAAAGTAAAGGTAACCAAGCCACATAAAAGAATGTAGATTAAAAGATATGGGCTAATTCGGGCTGGAGAGATGGCTCAGAGGTTAAGAGCACGGTCTGTTCTTCCAGAGGTCCTGAGTTCAATTCCCAGCAACCACATGGTGGCTCACAACCATCTGCAATGAGGTCTGGTGCCCTCTTCTGGCCTGCAGTCATATACATGTTGTATACATAATGAATAAATAAATCTTTAAAAAAAAAAAAAGATATGGGCTAATTTAAGTTATAAAAGCTAACTAAAAACAAGCCTAAGCTATCAGCCAGGCTTTCATAAGTCTCCATATCATGATTTGGGAGCTGATTGGCAGGACAGAAAAAGACTTGCTACAAGTTCCTGCTCCACATCAGTCCATAACTATCTATTCTATTTCCCTTTCCTCGGGAGCTCTATCTGTCCCCCACCAGTTCCTTATTCTACTTAACTTCTGTGGTTCTATGGATGGTAGTTTGGTTATCATTGACTTAGCAACTAACATTCACATAAAAGCAAATATATACCATATTTGTCTTTCTAGGTCTGAACTATCTCATTTAAGATGATTTTGATTTTTTTTTTTTGTTTTTGTTTTTGTTTTTCGAGACAGAGTTTCTCTGTGTAGCTTTGGAACCTTTCCTGGAACTCACCCTGTAGCCCAGGTTGGCCTCAAACTCACAGAGATCCACCTGCCTCTGCCTCCCGAGTGCTGGGATTAAAGGCATGCGCCACCACCGCCCGGCCTCAAGATGATTTTTTTCTAGTTCTATCCATTTACCTGCAAATATCTTTATCAGTTCATCCAATGAGAAACATCTAGGTTGTTTCCAGCTTCTGGCTACTGTGAATAAGAGCAGAAATGAATATGATTGAATGTAGGCAGAGTTTTCTTTGGGCCACCAGCTTACAAAAAAATGATAAGGAGACTTATGATTCATTACAAAAGTTCAGCCCATAGCTTAGGCTTGTCCTAGCTCTTATAACTTAAATTAACCCATTTATATTAAGCTACATTTCACCTCGTGGCTTTTTACCTCTCTTCCATCTTGCATGTCCTGATTCCTCTCCACGTCTTCTAGCATCTCTCCCTCATGCTTAGATTCGTCTCTCTCTGCCCAGAAGTCCTGCCTAACCTCTTCCTGCCTAGCTATTGACCATTCATCTCTTTATTAAACCAATCAGAGGGCACTTTGGCAAAGACACATCTTCACAAAGTACAAAAAGATTATTCCACAACAGTTGAGCAAGCATCCTTTAGTATGCGCCCAAGAGTAGTATAGTTGGATCTTGAGGTAGATTGAGTCCCATCTTCCTGAGGAGCCACCACACTGATTTCCAGAACGGCTGTACAAGTTTGCAGTCCCACTAGCAATGGATGAGTGTTCGCATGAGTTGTCACTTGTTTTATTGATCTTACCCATTCTGATGGGTGTAAAGTGAAATCTCAAAATAGTTTTGCAATTCCCTGATGACTAAGGATATTGAACATTTCTGTAAGTGTTTTGCAGCCATTTGAGTTTCCTCTTGAGAATTCTGTTTAGATCTGTAACCCATTTTTAAAAATTGGGTTATTTGTTGTTGGTAGGGTTTTTTTCTGGATATTTAGCTTTTTTGAATTCTTTATATATTTTGTATTTTAGTCCTGTATTGATATGCAGTTGATAAAAAGCCTTCCCATTCTGCAGGCTGCCACTCTGTCCAAATGACAGTTTCCTTTGCCATGCAGAAGCTTTTTAGTTTCATGAGGTCCTGTTTATTAATTGTTGATCTTAGTGCCTATGTTACCAGGGTTCTCTTCAGAAAGCCTTTCCTGTGCCATTGAGTTCAACACCATTCCCTACTTTCTCTTATCAGGTTCAGTGTATCTGGTTTTGTGTTGAGCTCTTTGATCCATTTGGAGTTAAATTTTGTACAGGGTGATTGTTGTAGCCTGTTTGGGTTTCCTAGTGGCTTTATCCAGCAGGTCTGCATAAAGAGGATGATTGGACCAGGGGCCTGAGTACCAGGTGTTTGGAAGGGTCTACACTTGGCTGTACCTAGCAAGGGGGAGGTCCTTTGCTCCTCCCCTTGGCATTGTCATAAAAAGCCCTTTGGAATAAAGTTCTGGGCTGATGGATTAGGATCCAGGCCCTGCCGAAACTATCCTGTGTTTTTGTCTTTCCTCTCGTCGTCTAGGTAACTCTTTTTTTTTTTTTTAATTATTTATTTTTATTTCACATACATTGGTGTTTTGCCATGGGTGTTGGGTCTCAGGAACTGGAGTTACAGACAGTTGTGAGCTGCCATGTGGGTGCTGGGAATTGAACCAGGGTCCTCTGGAGAGCAGTCAGTGCTCTTAACCACTAAGCCATCTCTCCAGCCCCTAGGTAACTCTTTCTAGCTAATATTCCTCACTTCACCCTACTCAAGAGTATCCTGGGTCGTAAAAGTGACGGCTGGTGCGCCACAGGTGATATGAATGGATCTGTTTGGATTCTTCTACATGAAGTCATTCAGTTGAACCAGCACCCTTCATTGAAGATGTTGTCTTTTTTTCCAGTGTGTATTTTTGGCTTCATTATCAAAAATCAAGTGTCCATAGGTATTTGGATTTATGTCTGGGCCTTCACTACAATTCCACTGATGAATGTGTCTGGTTCTGTGCCAATACATGCTGTTTTTATTACCATAGGTCTGTAGTACAATTTGAGGTTGTGGATGATGATACCTCCAGCAGTTCTTCTATTATTTAGGATTGTGTTAGTGTCTTAGTTTGGGTTACTATAGCTGTGATAAAATAGCATGACCAAAGCAACTTGGGCAGGAAAGGGTTTCTTTGGCTCACACTTCCATATCACTGGTCATCATTGAAAAAAGTCAGGATAGGAACTCAAGCAGGGCAGGACCCTAGATGTAGGAGCTGATGCAGAGACCATGGAGGGGTGCTGCTTACTGGCTTGCTCCCTATGGCTTGCTAAACCTGCTTTCTTACAAAACTAATGACCACCAGCCCAGGGATGGCACTGCCTACAATGGCCTGGGCCCTCCCCCATCAACCATTAATTAAGAAAATGCCTTACAGGCTTGCCTGCAGCTCTGTCTTAGGAAGGCATTTCCTTAACTGACATTTCCTCCTCTCAGATGATTTTAGCTTGTGTCAAGTTGACATAAAACCAACCAGCACAGTTAGCTATCCTGTATTTTTTATATTTCCATTTGAAGCAGAAAATTCTCCTTTAATGTCTGAAGAACTGTGTTGGAATTTTGACAGGGATTGCATTGAATCTGTAGGTTGCTTTTGGTAAGATGGCCATTTTGTACTGTTAATCCTACCAACCCATGAACATAGGAGATCTTTCCATCTTTTGATATCTTCTTCAATTTCTTTCTTTAGTGTCTTAAAGTTTTTAATCATACAAGTCTTTCACTTGCTTGGTTAGAGTTACTCCAAAATACCTTATAATATTTGAGACTATTATGAGAAGTGTTGTTTCCCTGATTTCTTTCTCAGTCCATTAGTCATTTGTCTATAGGAGGGCTGCTGATTTTTGTGAGTTAATTTTGTATCCAGCTACTTTGCTGAAAGTGTTTGTCAGCAGAAAGAGTTTCTGGGTGGAAATTTTAGGGTAATTTATGTATACTATCATATCATGTGCAAATATCAATACTTTGGCTTATTCCTTTCTAATTTGCATCCCCTTGATCATTACCATTTGTCTGCTTGCTCTAGCTAAGACTTCAAGCACTATATTGAATAGGTATGCAGAGTATGGACATCCTTGTCTTGTTCCTGATTTTAGTGGAATTGCTTTGAGTTTCTCTCCATTTAAGTTGATGTTGGCTATGGGCTTGCTGTAGTCTGTCTTTATTATGTTGAGGTATGTTCCTTGTATCCCTAATCTCTTCAGAACTTTTATCATGAAGGGATGTTGGATTTTGTCAAAGGCCTTTTCTGTATCTAATGAGATTATTTTTTTCTTTCAGTTTGTTTAAATGGTGGATTACATTTATCGATTTACATATGCTGAGTCATCCCTACTTCTCTGGGATGAAGCCTACTTGATCATGGCAGATGATCTTTTTGATGTATTCTTGGATTCAGTTTGCAAATATTTTATTGAGAGTTTTTGTATCTCTGTTCATAAGGGAAATTGGTCTGCAATCCTTTCTTTGTTGAGTCTTTATATGGTTTGGTATCAGGGTATTTGCAGCCTTGTAAAATGAATTGGGCAATGTAATTTCTGTTTCTATTTTGTGGAATAATTTTGGGAGTATTAGCATTAACTCTTCTTTGGAAGTCTGGTAGAATTCTGTGTTAAAAATATCTGGCCCTGGGTTTTTGTTTGTTTGTTTGTTTGTTTGTTTTGTTTTTTTGGTTGGGTGACTTTTAATGAGTGCTTCTATTTCAGTAGGGGTTATAGGTCTGTTTAAACCATTTGTCTGGTCTTGATTTAACATTGGTAGGTGGTATGTATCAAGAAAATTATCCGTTTCTTTTAGATTTTCAAATTTGATGGAGTATAGGTTTCTAAAGAACACCCTTATAATTCTTTGGATGTCCTCAGTGTCAGTTGTTATGTCCCGTTTCATCTCTACTTTTGATAACTTGGATCTTTTCTTTTTACCTTTTTAGTTAATTTGGGCAAAGGATTGCCAACCTTATTGATTTTCTCAAAGAACCAGCTCTTTGTTTCATTGATTCCCTGTGTTGTTGTTGTTTGCTTCTATTTTATTGATTTCAGCCCTGAGTTGGATTATTTTTGTCATCTGCTCCTTTTGGGTGTTTTTTCTTCTTTTTGTTCTAGAGCTTTCAATGATGCTGTTAGTTACTAATATGAGATCTCTGTCTTTTTTTTAATGTAGGCATTTAGTGCTATGAACTTGCCTCTTAGAACTACCATCATGGTGCCCTATAAGTTTGGGTATGTTGCGTATTCATCTTCATTCAATTCTAGAAAGTCTTTAATTTCTTTCTGGATGCATTTTTTTCATCCAGTAGAGAGTTGTTCAGTTTCCATGAGTTTGTAAGACTTCTGTCATGTCTGTTGTTGTTGATATCCATCTTTAATCCCTGGTGATCAGATAGGATGCAGGGTATTGTTTCAGTGTTCTTGTATTTGTTAAGACTTGTTTTGTTTTAGATTATGTGGTCAATTTTGGAGAAACTTTTATGGGGTGATGAGAAGAAGGAACATTCTTTGTGTTTGGGTAAAATGTTCAGTAAATATCTGTTAGGTCCATTTGGTTTCTAATGTCAGTGAGAGCCAGCATTTCCCCTGTTTAGTTTTTGCCTGGATGACCTGTTTCTAACAGTGGGACAGTGAAATCTCCCAGCATCACTGTGGGAGGGCCGTGTGTTATTTAAGCTGCCGTAGTGTTTCTCCTGTGAGCTTGACCGCCCTTGTGTCTGCTGCATAGATGTTAAGAATTGCAATGTCCTCTTTCTTGGTGGATTTTTCCTTGGAGTATGTAGTGTCCTTTCCTGTCTCTTCTGATTAGTTTTGGTTTAAAACTATTTTGTCTGATATTAAAATGGCTACGCAAGCTTGCTTCTTAGGTCCATTTGCTTGAATTATCTTTTTATATCCTTTTTACTGTGAGGTGATGTTGATTCTTAATGTTTAAGGTATGTTTCTTGAATGCAGCGGAAGGATGGATCATGTTTCTGCTTCCATTCTATTAGTCTATGTCATTTTATTGGGGAGTTAGGCTATCCATGTTGAAAGATATCAATGAGCAATGTTTGTTGATTCTTTTCTTGTTGTTATTTTGTTGTTGTTGTTGTTGTGGTGGTGGTGGTGGTGGTGGTGGTGTGTATGTATGTGTGTTTGTGTGTGTGTGTGTGTGTGTGTGTGTGTGTGTGTGTGTGTATGTTGTATTTGTATGTGTGTGTTTCCCTTCTTTTGATTTGCTGGTCTTGGATTATTTACTTATTTATTGTATTTTCCTAGGTGTGTTTAATATCTTTAGATTGGAGTTTTTCTCTGGCACCTTCTGTAGATAGATATTGCCCAAATTTGGTTTTATCATGGAATGTCCTATTTTATCCATCTATGTGATTGAAAGTTTTGCTGGGTATAGTTTTCTGGGCTGGCATCTGTGCTCCTTTAGAGACTGGAGCACGTCTGTAGCACATCTGTCGAGGCCTGTCTGACTTTTTTTTTTTTTTATGTTTGGACTAGAGATTTTATTTTAGAAGTATAAAGGATGGAGGCATAATATATTTGGCATTTTTAATTTAGGTTTGTTTTATTTAAGTTTAATGTTAATTCCATGCTGTGTTTCAGTAAGAACAATACAGATTCTGTATCTGTGGCTCCAGTCAGATATCCAGTAGTACAAATTAGCTTCAAGTTACACATACTGAACAAAAGAGGTTGAGCGAGCGAAGGAGGAGGAGGGAAGGAGGCTGAGGAGCGAGGGGAGGAACAGAGTTGAACACGCATGCAGGCTTCCATACCACCTTCAATGCTAACCTGCTTCAGAGGGGAGGAGTCGGCAAGAATGAGCAGCCACGGATTGTTGAACTGTTACCAGCACCATGCTTTTCAGCAACACTTCAGCAGAGTTCCAAACACATTTTACAGCAAAACCATTACAACAAACTCCCCCAGAACACCTCAAGCTAACACCCAATTAAGTTTAAACATTGGTATAAAATTCAATTTAAACAATTAAAAAAGGAAAAATGACAGCACATATGCCTCTATCGTGTGATTAATCTTTCTTAGATGCATCACCTAGAAGTCTAATGGCTTTCAAATGTCATTTCCATTTCTAATGATGATCTTGCCGCATGTGGCTGGAAACAATACAGTAATGCTGAAACAGCCTCTATGCAGTCCTGTTAGTGTCGTAAAGAACCTAAAAGCTGGGACCAGAAAAATCCACAGAAATTCACTCTTGCCTTTAAGAACTTCTGAAAACTGTTTGTTGTTTTAAAAAAGGGGGAGGGGAGAAAAAAAAAAAGAAAAAGAAAGAAAAACAACAGGGCAGGAACCTAAATTCTGAGACCAAATGTGAAAGTCAAATTTGGTGGTTCTCAGTGACAATGGGGAACTTCTGAGGGGAGGGGAGGGGAGGGAGGGTGGTCAGAGATGTGTTCTCTTGTTGGCTTTATTATGTCTCACTGATTTTCATCTTCCACATCCTGCAGCGCTTCTTTATTCTGCTCTTCACCATCGCCCTGCATGTCTGAGGTCCAGAGCGTCAGGTTATCACGTAGCAGCTGCATGATAAGCGTAGAGTCCTTATAGCTTTCTTCACTCAGCGTGTCCAGTTCTGCAATTGCGTCATCAAAAGCTGCTTTTGCCAACCTGCAGGCACGGTCGGGGGAATTAAGAATTTCATAGTAGAATACGGAGAAGTTGAGAGCAAGACCTAAACGGATGGGGTGCGTTGGAGGGAGTTCTGTCATGGCGATGTCACTAGCAGCTTTGTAAGCCACGAGGCTGTTTTCTGCGGCCTCCTTCCTGTCATTTCCTGTGGCAAACTCGGCCAGATACCTGTGGTAGTCCCCTTTCATTTTATAATAGAAAACCTTGGACTCGCCAGTGTTAGCTGCTGGAATGAGGTGTTTGTCCAGTACATCCAGAATGTCACAACAGATTAACTTGAGCTCAGTTTCAACCATTTGCCGGTACTCCCGAATCATCTTTAGTTTGTCCTCTCCTCCCTTGTTTTCTTCCTTCTGTTCAATGCTGCTGATTATTCTCCAGGATGCTCTTCTGGCTCCAATCACATTTTTATATGCAACAGATAAAAGGTTTCGTTCTTCAACTGTCAGCTCCACCTCCATCCCTGCTACTTTCTTCATTGATTCCACCATTTCGTCGTATCGCTCGGCCTGCTCTGCCAGCTTCGCCTGGTACACCAGATCCTCCCGATCATCCATAGCGGCAGCGGCTCCGGCAGGGTCTGCGCGACGGAAGCGGATAGCGTCTCCGCCTCTCAGCTTCTCGCTCCGCGTCCAAGCAGTCCTGTCTGACTTTTAGAGTCTCCATTAAGAAGTTAGATGTTATTCTAGTAGGGTTTTTTTCCTTGCAGCTTTTAATATTCTTTCTTTGTTCTGTATGCTTAGCATTTTGATTATTATGTGCCAAGGACTTTTTTTTTCCTGTCCAATCTATTTGGTGTTCTGTATGCTTATGTTAGGGAATTTTTCTTCTATGATTTTGTTGAAAATATTTTCTGTGCCTTTGACCTGGGTTTCTTCTTCTTCCTCTGTGCCTGTAAGGTGGACTCGCTCTGGGTCAGATCAGAGGACAACTTAAGATGTCTACTCTGTCCTGTACTCATGATGATGATGACTTTTCAATGAAACATACAGCCACCACCAGTTTCCAGGGAAACCGCGGCCTCATCAGTGAGATCTTCAGTAAGAGTGTGGTACCTGATGTGCAGTGGGTTCTCACAAAGGCTAGAATGCAGGTCCTCACCCAACATGTCCAGTGTTTAGTGGTTCATCAGCAAAAACTAGAAGCCGAACTTCTTCAGCTAGAGGAACGACACCAGGAGAAGAAGAGGAAGTTCCTGGAAAGCACAAATTCTTTTAACAATGAACTTAAAAGCTATGTGGTCTGAAGGTGTAAGTGGACATGGAGAAAACTGCAGCTGAAATGACTCAGGAGGAGGAACAGGCCCGCAAAAGGCAAGAGGAGAGGGAGAAGGAGGCAGTGGAGCAAGCCGAGCACAGTCAGGGCGGCATTGCCCCTGAGGAAGAGCAAGTGGCAAACAAAAAAAAGGAGAAAGAAGGAGTCGCCAGCCGCTGCCAGAAGATGCAAGATGTAAAAGTACCTGGAAGCCACAGGCACGTACCGGTAAGCCACGGCCACGTGGCAACTTGGAGATTAATAGAAATGGGTTAAGTTACAAGAGCTAGCTAGCAAGAAGCCTGCAAGAGGCCATGCAATTGGTAATTAATATTAAGCCTCTGAATGATTATTTTATAAGTGGTTATGGGACCTCGGGGGTGGAGGGTGGGCAGGACCAGAGAAAACTTCTGGCTACATTCCTCTATTCCAGTTACTTTTAGGTTTGGTCTTTTCATAGTGTCCTGCGCCTGGGTTTTCTTTTTAGATTTAACATTTCCTTTCACAGAGGTATCCTTTTTTTTTTCTATCATGGCTTCAATGCCTGAGATTCTCTTTTCCATCTCTTGTATTCTTTTGGTGAGTCTTGCCTCTGACATTCCTGTTCAAGTTACTAAATTTCTCCCTTCCAGATTTCCCACAGTTTGGGTTTTCTTTATAGATTCTGTTTCCACTCTCAGGTTTTGAACTTTTCTCTTCATTTCCCTTTCACTGCTTGTGTTTTCATAGGTTTCTTTAAGGGATGTATTCATTTCCTCTTTAGGGACCTCCATCATACTCATAAAGTCTATTTTAAGGTCTTTTCTCTCTTTCTGTCTTTCTGTCTTTCTCTCTCTCTCTCTCTCTCTCTCTCTCTCTCTCTCTCTCTGTTTTTTTGAGACAGGGTTTCTCTGTGTAGCTTTGCACCTTTTCTGGAATTTGCTCTGTAGCCCAGACTGGCCTTGAACTCACAGAGATCCGCCTGCCTCTGCCTCCCAGTGCTGGGATTAAAGGCGTGCGCCACCACCGCCCGGCTTAAGATCTTTTTCTTGTGCTTCAGCTATGTTGCAATTCCTGGGGCCCGCTGTGGTAGGGTTGCTGGGCTCTAGTGGAGACATACTGTTCTGGCTGTTATTGATTGGGTTTTTACACTGGCATCTAGGCATCTGCGTTTGGCATGATTGTAATTCTAGGTGCTGGTCTTGTCTTTGGTGGTTGGGTGTTTTGTTCCTTGTTTTCTGTTGCCCTCTGGTTCCTAGGGGGATATGGTGGCTGTGTATTGCTTATTGGGGAATTCTTTTGGGATTCTTCTAGGTGTGGCCACTAGGGGTTCTGGGTCAAATGTATGTTATTAGGAGCCAACATCTAGGAATGGAGATGGGCTTAGTGGGTGGCTAAGGGGATCCACAGGAGGGTTTCCCACCAGGATTTGCTTAGTCCCCTGGGAATGGGACTAAGAGTGAGCAAACTGAGAGAGCGGCCACACAGGTAGTCTGCTACAGACCTGACCATGAGACTCGGGGACTGGATTTGGAGGGGAGGAGGGAGAGCAAAGGTCTGAAGCTTGCCTACCTGCTCCCCTGGCCTACTTGCCTCTCTGGCAGACTTGACTGGCAGGTTCCCAAGGAATGTCTGCTTGGAGTTGGGGGCTGGGGTAACAGGATGTGTGCAGAGGAAAGTTAGAGATGATCTGCTTGATCTGGTGGAGATGGGGGCAGTGAGAAAGTGGGGGCTTCAACAGGGGTCTGCTACAGAGTTAGGGGGTGAGATGGGGGTGAGTGGATTGGATTGAGAGGAGAGGAGAGGTAAAGATCTGCAGTTAGGCTATTCGCTTCCCTTGCTAGAGTCTCTCTCTCTCTCTCTCTCTCTCTCTCTCTCTCTCTCATCCATTCGGGGATCCAACTGAGGTCCTCAAGCTTTAGGACATCATAATTAGTGCAGCTTTCTGAGGAGCAATGTAAACTAACCCAGGATTGCTCACAGTGAATTGGATCGTCCTAAAGGGAAACAGGCTTTCTCTCTGGTTCCGCTAATTACAGGTTCATGATTTTTTTTTCCTCTCAAGAGTTTAGGGAACTATATTAAGCTCCTACCTGGGATCCCTATACCAAAAGACCAAAGAATACAAACTTTTTAAAATTTTACATAACACTGAGGCTTTCATAAAGAATTGGAAATTTGAAGAAAGGGTTAAATGTGTTTAAAACTGGGTTTGAGGACAAGCAAAAGGCCACGGGAAAACATGAGACCACGGTTCCTTCAAAGCGTCCAAGAATTCCTGTCTTCATGGCTGGGGATGCTACTCTACCAAAGGTACATGCAGATGCAGTCTTTCCAATCTGCTTCAGGGGAAGGTTGGAGAATTCTTCCTACATCAATCATTTCTTCAATTCCTCGAGCTTAAAATACTTGATATGCCCAAGGGTCACTAAAATGCACTATTTGGTGCAGCAAGTCCTGAATATGTCATACACTGCTAGGAGAGTACCATGGCGAGTGAATGAACACCTGGGGCTACAGACTAGGGAAAGCTGTGAAAAGTGGTCCTGAGGCTGGAGGCTCCACAGCCAGCCTGGGGCTACATAGGGAAACTTTGTCTCAAAAACAAAACAAATAAACAACAATCCCTCCCCGCCCCCAACAACCTGTGTAAACTGATGATGACCACTCCATGGTATGATTAAGGTGAGTGTTTTTATTGTAGATACGGGAAGAGAGGAGAGAGAGAGAGAGAGAGAGAGAGAGAGAGAGAGAGAGAGAGAGAGGAGAGAGAGAGGAGAGATTGAGAACATAGCAAGAATAGCAGGGTTATAAGGAGATCACATGAACTTTGAAATGAGTAATAGGTACCTGTGGTACTGAGGGAGGCTGGAGGCCGATGTGGGTTCTGATATGCTAAGAGGCACCACAGGTAGCCATATCCCTTCTGCCAGAGCGAAGGGAAATATTTTTGATAGAGGAGAACCAGTTTCACAACTTCCTGAGCAATAGTGGCTTTTATCTAACTGCCAGAAATCCTCCTATAGTCCTGGTTGAGCTCATTTCTGGATGTTTGGACTGCCTTTTGGAGTTTAGGGAATTGGAGTTCCCTTTGGGACCTGACACAACCCACAAAGTAAGTCATAAATATGTATTATGGAGATCTATGAAAATGTAGTGTGTCCGTCTTTGAGGAAGAGACAGCATCACTCTTCATTTCCTATTCATTTATGTGATTAAAACGAGCTTATATCAAGGACACATTCCAGAGATAGAAAGGCAATTGCCCATCATTCCCTTAATCCCATAGTGTCAGCCTTATTCCAAATTCAAAGACTCATGGTGAGTAGGGGGCTTGAACTGTGGGACTTCCTTGATGGAGTGGGGGTGTGGTCTCTAGCTCTTGAGGACTGGGTTTCTGTGAAGTAACTGAAAGTCACCACGAAATACATGAATATAGAGCATAATGTAGTTGGAAATCTCAGAACTCCAATAGTAGTGTGACTCCATCTACTAAAAGTCTATTTATTTGTGGTGTGGTGCAATAGAGCACCCGTCATCAGTTCACGGAAACAACTAACAGAAGGCTTTGTGTCGTTCTAGAACTACGAAGCTTTAAAGTTTGCATAACCTTCCGGTAAAAAGGATTCCGCCGCTCCAGAAATGTCATCTTACGAGATCTCATTGAGAATCCAAACGTTTCTGAGCAGTTGCGCTCCCACTACCGTATGATGGTGGCCTGCTTGGGACCAAGAAGCCAAAACGACTTGGATAATGCACTCCTGCCTGCCAGTCAGCACGCTGGGTGGACCTGGTAGACTCATTCAAACATTTCACCGACTTGGTCAAAGCACGCTGACCTCCGATTTCTGGATGCTACAGCTTTTCCAACTACTAATGGG
>CABHPP010143460.1:0-47406 GCA_902168425.1 Peromyscus attwateri
TCAAGGGCGTGTGTCTCCAATGCTACCTGTATCCTTGAACACACAGATATCTACCTAGCTCTGCTTACCAAGTGCTGGGATTAAAGGCGTGCACCACCACCGCCCTGGCTTTCACTATGGCTTGCTAATAGCTCTGACCCCTAGGCAACTTTATTTATTAACGTACAAATAAAATCACATTTCAGTACAAATAGAATACCACTATAATTGGCCCTCAGTTTTAGCCATATCCTCCATGCAGGGCAGAACTTAAGTGACACCCTGGGCAGTGTCACCTCACCCCATGCATTATTACCTACAGCAAGTCTGCTATGATCTTGGCATGCAATCTTTAAGAAGTAATCTTATTTGAGCCACAATCCTTCTATCCGTAAAGCGAATGTGTCCTCTTGACCTTTATCAGCAAATCTGCAATGATAATTATTTCCCCTTCTTTCACAAATTAAAAATACTTCACATAAAGTCAGACTGTTTCCAGCAAGCTTCCTAAATATGTTGTGTTATGTTCCTTTGGACCAGTGGTTTTCAACCTTCCTTATGCTATGTCCCTTTAATATAGTTCATCGTGTTGTGGTGACCCCCAACCATAAAAGTATTTTTGTTGCTACTTCATAACTGTAATTTTGCTACTGTTATGAATCATAATATAAACATGTGTGTTTCCCAATGGTCTTAGGTGACCCTAAAGGGGTTGTGACCCACAAGTTGAGAACCTTTGCTTTGGTCCTTCCTTTAAAAATACGATACTACATGTTAGTATGATTTAATCTAACACTTCAAGTGAAAATTTTGCTCTGAATTAGATTAATGGATGCTTAAAGTTAAGCAGAGGTTAAGGGGGCTTTTGGCTGAAATCTATAGATTCAGAATTGTACTCCTCATCCACAATGCATTAAATCTTTAATACTATCAATATCAGGTAACAATCAAAGATTTAACTGGAAAATTTATCTGTCCCAGTAGAGTCTTGTGGAGATGAGACTAAAAGCATTCCCCACATCAAGGACCCTTCATTTTTCATGCTCATGCCCTGTGTCAGGTAAGTCCTGTGTTGCCCAGAGTGACCTAATAGGATATTTCTGTTCGCTTTGATTAGGAAAAAGTTGTTCTTGCATGTTCTGTATTTCCAGAGATGTTTCTCAACCTTGTGGATATGCAAGAAAAGAAATGAATCCTGAGCAAGTAAGGCAGGGCAAGAGACGGCAGGAACTGCGGATGCCATGGAGCACACTGCTCAACACAGTTCCAAGTGTCTCCTTACAGTAGCCACAGCATCACCTCTGCATTCTTTAGAAAGAGAGTGCCTCTGTGGAGCCTGCATGGGACTGGACTAGGCCCTCTGCATGGCGAGACAGTTGTGTAGCTTGATCTGCTTGGGGGGGCGGGGTTCCCCTGTGGGTAGAATCAGAATCCATCCCTGGAGCCCACTACCCATGATGGGACACCCCGTGTAGCCTTGAGGCAGGGGGAAGGGCTTGGACTTGCCTCTACTGGATGTGCCTCCCCATGGGAGGCCTTGCCTTCTTGCGGGGGGGGGGGGGGGGAGTGAGGGGGGGGGGGGGGGGGGGGGGGGGGGGGGTGCAGAAGGAGGGAAGAATGGGATCTTTGATTGGTGTGTAAAATGAATGAAAAAGTTTTCTTAATTAAAAACAAAAAGAAAGGTGATGCCTCAGGCCCAGCTGCGTGCAATTTCACAAGTATACCAGACAGCTCCTCTGCTTGTCCAAGACTGAGAAGCACTGACAAGTCCTGTCCCACAGTTCACAGGGCCTTCCACAAGGCTTAAATTCTAGGGAAAGAAAAACTCAAAGGCTCTGCTGCATTTTTGAGACCTTTCCCATGTTTCCAAGTTCTGTGCCCCGGGGGCTTATGTTTGTCATTCTGAACTGCAGAAGTCAAACAGCTGTTTTAACAACCAGGATCTTCTCCAAATGTAGGAGGATGGCTTTTTACATGCTTTAAAAGGGTATGTTCTCGGCAGCACCATTAGGTCCACTGTGTTGACTATTAATCAGCTTTGCAGACGCAGCAGTGAAAAGCTTCTTGACATGGGAGTGGTCTCGCTTCATCACAGACGTCCTCTTGGAAAGACAGTATGAAAAAGGGTCTCTGACTGAACAGATTCTGACTTATTTGGTTTGAAATGTTTTTAAGAGTAGAATTGGGAGGGGGAGGCTAAAAGATGGATCAGAGGGTAAAGACACTTGCTACCCAGAGTTTGATTCCTGAGACCACATGATCAAAAGAGAGAATAGATTTCCACAATAGATTCCTGTTTGTCCTCTGGCCTTTGTACTATTCTCTCTCTCTGTCTCTCTCTGTCTCTCTCTCTCTCTCCCTCCCTCCCTCTCTCTCTCTCTCTCTCCTCCTCTCTCTCCCTCTCTCTGAAAGACTGCATATGTCTATAGTAGATTTAGATCACTACATAAGACTTATACACAAAGTATAATTTTGAGCAAAATAAAGAAGTTTGGTCTATTGGGGAAGCACAGTTGAGGTGGTTTCTGTAGTATGGCCTCTGGAATTAGCTGTCTGGGTTTGAGTCCCAGGACTACAGTTTGCTGTCTCTGAGATGCTGGGAAGGGTTTTGAAGGCTGTCTCTGTTAAGTTACTGCATTAGTGGACTTATGATCATATTCAGGCCAGAAAAGTGAAGATTAGATACTGTGAAAAGCCACTTGAGTAGTACCTGGCACTTATACAGAATGTATTACATGTTTTCAAGTGAACTAAAGAATTACTTATTTTTGTGACAAGGTAGGTGATGTGCAGTCTCTTTTACTTGCTCATATAGTTTAAGCCTTTCCTAGTTGTGGGTTATGGTCTAAAAAAAGACTTTCTTTGGGAATAGTCATGGTGGGGAGAATACATAGAAAACAGGATGAGTTTCAGGCTTTCAACCCTATGTCATTTAGACTTCTACTTTTCTTTCCTCCTCTTAGCTCAAGATAACTCTCACTGCTTTAGATAGGTTAAGGAAACAGTTGTTTTTTTAGTGTGTGCAACTTAAATTTTTACATCTATTTATTTATTACATATATTATTTATTTTCATGTAGTTGTGTGCACATATGTGAGTATATGTATCATGGCACATGTGCATGTGTGGAGGGCAGGGGATACATTATAGTTCTCTCTGTCTACCAAGTAGGTTCTGGGAATCAAAACTCAGGCTGTCAATCTTAGCAGTAATCATCCAGCCCAATACATACGATTTAAGAGTTAGCTTATTACTTGCAGTGTTATGTCAGAAGAATCTTGTCTTTGATTGAGAGAAAATACAATCTTAATGAGATTTAAGAATTTCCTTAAACATCATTATTTATAATTATGCTCTGCAAATATAAGAGAAGATGCCAGCATTCACAAGTAGAACTCTCTAGAATAATCTTGTATAGCATATATTTCGTTTGCCTGTAAAGTTAAAAGGAGCCTCACTACCATGCTAAATTACAATGCATTCCTTAAATGATAGGGAAGGCTGAAATCTCTTCACTCCTTTTCTTACTTCTGCGTACATTTGTATGATAAGTTGGAAGAGAAATATGCAGGGTTAAAAGAAAGGCATACTTGAATAATTTATACAGAGAACAAAAATGTAGCATATAGAAAAATTATGTTCGACAGACACTTTCTAAAAAGAGCTTATTTTATTAGATTTCTAGGAAAGTAGGCTTCTTCTCAATCATAACAGACTTATGATAACCTTTTAAATAAAAACATCTCCCAAAGAAGTATATCTAAAATTAAATTTAGAATGAAAACACAAAGTTAATAATGCTTTTTAGAATCAGAAACCTCACACATTTTATAATGTGAAGGCTTTGTCCACACAATTTCAGATTTGAAAATCCTGCCAAAGGTGATATGTATTTCCTACTGAATATGACAGAAGCACCTCTAGAATAATAATTTATTTTTTACTAACACATGTAGCCTTTTATATCAAATAGTGATGAATAGACTTTTTGAAATGGAAAACAAAATGTAGGCAGCAAGTTAAAGTATTCACAAGCATTCTCAAGGTATTTATAAAATTCAGCCTGCCTTAAAATGGATGAGCACTCCAGATGGTCATGGCATTATTTCCTGCTCAGATTTGACACACTCACACTAATAACATTAGTCTTTTAGTGACTTTTGATGAAAATCTACAACACACATCAGAAGCTGGTACATGATCTTCTGAGGGTCCTCTCTCATGGTTTCTTAGTACCAGCTTGCTGTTATCCATAGACATATAAAGGTGCACAGTTAGCTAAGGCTATGGAAGGGCTTCTCTTGAGAAAATTACAATGAATTCATAAAAAATTAAGCTTAGGTACATAATAATATCCACTGGGATGCATATTAAGCCAGAGTTTCACATTGGGTGACTCAGTTTGCTCCATGCTGTTGCTTGCCAGTTGGAGTCTCACAGTGAGGCTGCGTGGGAACCTCTATATATCATGCAGTAAATCAATGGTGTTTACAGCAGAAATATTTGGTAAGCTTCTCTGGGTTTTACTCTAGATCAATCGAGATTCACTATGGAGTCACCTTTTAGCGTCTATGAATTGTATGGTAAATCAGGAGTCGATTCTCTTTTAAACTGGGGTGCCGTGGGATGTCCTTCTGTATGCTGTGAATGTGTTGCTTTGATTGGTTAATAAAGAAGCTGCTCTGGCCTATGGTGAGTCAGGTTATATCCGGGCAGGAAATCCAAGATGGAGACCGGAAGAAGGAAGGAGAGTAGGGGAGAGACACCAGCCCCCCGCCCAAGGAGCAGCAAGATGCCAGCAGACTGGTAATGCCACTGCCATGTGGCAACATGTAGATTAATAGGAATGGGTTAATTTAAGATGAAAGAGCTAGCTAGCAAGAAGCTGAAGCCATAGGCCATACAGTTTGTAATTAATATAAGCCTCTGAGTAATTATTTTATAAGTGACTATGGGACCCACAGGTGGAAGAGATTCATCCAGACTGCTGGGCAAGGCAGGGCCAGAGAAATTTCTGACTACACTGGGGAGTAATACACCTAGAAGCATATTATTTCTGATAAGACTGAGTCCCATTACCAAAATCCATTACACAAATAATTGAAGTAGTCATTAGAATGTTGAATATTAGAATCAATTAGAGAAAAGGAGTAAAGATTACTGGAAAGGCAAGAAATCCTATGAAACACAAACATACAAAAAAAATGAGGGCTAAGAGAAGTGTTACTGTAGTTAGGAGGCAAGATGGTAGGAATGGGATTAGATAGAATAAGGATGTTGCAGGAGAGGAGAAATGGATGGCTGGTTACTCAGTGAATGTTCCCATTTATCAATTAGGATAAACATTCTTCCTTGCCAGAGATAGTTGCTTAGTTTCATCAACTTGAATTAAAACAGTATTTGGAACATGGCTTCAGGAAGGGACAATTTTGGAATATTTTACCAACCTTGAAACATTTTTTCAACCCTTTGAAACATGTTGCCTTCCCATGATATATTACTGCCATCCAGTAATACATGACATCCAGTGATACATGACAACCAGGGCAAGCTCCAGCTGATTGTCATCTGTTACAGGGACAGGGAATTATGAGGATAAAATCTGATTTTAAAGCAATTTACTTACAAGATAATGAAATACTTAGGCCTTTCATTTCAGACTGGAGTTGAAGGCTTTGAGTAGACATAGACCCAATCACTTTGTGACCAAAAGACCCACTTTACCATGCTTTTATTTTACGGAAATAGTGTGTCTCACCCAGGGACGAGTTATTGGCTGACCTGAAACTCTCTCAGAATCTGCTAATTCCTAGTTTATTGCTTTAAAAAATTAAATGCATGTGTCTGCATACACACGTATTTATGTTACACAACAGCAGTTTCCTGATACTTGATATTTAAATAGAATTTTTGTCTTGTCACTGGACCTTGTAAAATATTTTTACCCCTGAATCTGCTCTTTTATTTGCATTTTGCTGTTTTACAGTCCCATCGGTTTTCTGCCTAGAGGAATTTTGAATTAAATTGCCTTTTAGATTCTAAATTTGCTTTAAAACTCACTTTGAATTGGCTCATAAAACTGTGAGCTTGTCCTGTTTCAGTTTGAGCCCACGCTCAGATTTAAATTGACTTAGACATAAGCTGGAGATAATTTTCAATTTTTTTCTCTGCTTTCCAGTCACCAGACTGCTGCCTTTCTAGTTTATGTTCTTATGACAGAGACTTAGGACGGCATCTCAACCCTTGAGGGGATTTGAGAGCACCTTGGCTCAGGTTCAAACACATTCAGAGGAAAAAAATCAGGAGTGGGGGTAGGTTTTAGATAAAAAGTGTATTCAAACCTGTTCCAGGAAAAAAAAAAAGAATGCCAGCAGGTACTGATGACACAGGCCCCTTCATCCTGTTATCACCTCATTAGCTCGGATTGCCTGACCCGGATGTTCTCTGCTGTCAATGCTGGCTGCTGGCTTCCCATTTTCTCTCAGGAACCTGAATCATCCTCACTCTACTGACAACACCCTTTGGGAACTGGAGTAACAGCACAGTTCCATGTAAACATGCCATATCCAGTTCGGGTACTTTTACTTCTAATCTTCAATAATGTTGGGGATTTTTTTTTTTTTTATTGTGGTATGTCTAGTCTCACACAGAAAAAAAACAGGCGAAGTTATTTGGAGCCTAGGGCTCCTAATAATTCTGCTTTGCTTCCTTTTCATCCATTTTGTGCTAAACTATATAAAAGAATTTTAAAAAGCATATTGGAGATGAAGTCTTGCTGTCTTGCCTATGCTGGCTTTAAAATCATGAACCTCTTACAGCAGCTTCTTGTCTAGCTGAGATTACAGACGAGGTAACTGCCTTAGGAAGGAATAAATCATTAAGCAAGTCTTTTAATGAAGATTATATAAACTCCACGTCTGTGAGTTTGTATGTAGATGTGTGTAAGTAAGTGAGAAATAGAAAAATCACAGAGCCAGAGAGACAGCTCAGCAGTTAAGAGTGTGTATTGCTTTTGGAAAGGGATTGAGTTCAGTACCCGGTGCCAACACTGTAACTCTAGTGCTGGGGGCTCTGATTCTACTGGTCTCCAAGGGCTCTCCAGCTTTGAAAAGTCCCACAGGCTTTACAAATTCAAACCCTTTAAAAGTTCAGTCTCCTTAAAATGTCCAAAGTCTCTTTAAAAGTTCAACGTCTCTCTAAAACTCCAAAGACTCTTAACTGTGGGCTCCTGTAAAATAAAATATAGATTACCTACTAATTTCATAAAGGAAGTGCCAGGGCACAGTTACAGTCATAACAAACCAAAGCTGAAGTCCAACAGTGTCAAGACTTCTGGGACTTGCTGCGGATATTGCTCTGTGTGCTGTGAATGTGTGTTGCTCTGATTTGGTTGATAATAAAATGCTGATTGGCCAGTAGCCAGGCAGGAAGTATAGTAGAGGTAGGATAAGCAGAGAGGAGAATTCTGGGAACAGGAAGGCTGAGTCAGGAGTTGCCAGCCAGACACAGAGGAAGCAACATGTGAAGGCAGAACTGAGAAAAGGTAACAAGCCACGTGGCTAAACATAAACAAGAATTATGGGTTAGTTTAAGTGTAAGAGCTAGTCAGTGGTGGCCTGAGCTAATGGCGGAGCAGTTATCATTAATATAAGCTTCTGAGTGATTATTTTATAAGCAGCTGTGGGGTCCGTGGGGCTGGACAGGACCAGAAAAAACTTCAGCTACAGGGACTTATGATTTCCAAGGAGCTTGGAGCAGCTCTACCTCTAGCTCTGCCATTCACAACACACGTGGCTCCACTCCACAGCTGCTTTTGTACTTGGTCGTCATTCTGTAGTACTGGCACCTCCAAAATTCTGAGGTCTCCATTGCAATCAGGAAGCACCTTCACCAATGACTTCTTCTGGGCTCTCTTCAGAGACTTTGGCCCTTCCACACGGTGCCAAGCCTCAGTTTCTCCCCATGACTCCTTTGGTCTTGGGGTTTCTACTGCAACTGAGGCTGTACCTTAACCAATGGCCTCACCTGACTCCAGGCCTCAGCTTTTCTCTGTGACTCCATCATGCTTTCAAAGCCAAAATCACCTGGAAAGCTCTTACACATGACAAACTCAGGTTTGGCTGCCAGCACAATGTACATATAGCCTTAGCCCTATCAGGACCACAGCTTCTGTGTGCCAAACCTGAGGAAACACTTCCCAGAAGTTTTTGCCTCAGTGACGCTGGCTTCTTCTCAATCACAATGGATTCTTCAGCTCCAGCTGACCAGAACCACAGATTACTCTAACAGCTCTAGTAGTCTTCCTTCCTTCCTTCCTTCCTTCCTTCCTTCCTTCCTTCCTTCCTTCTTTCTTTCTTTCTTTCTTTCTTTCTTCTTTCTTTCTTAGACAGCCCTGTGTAGCCCTTGCTGTCCTGGAAAACCCACTTTGTAGACCAGGCCTAGCCTCAAACTCAGAGATCCACCTGCCTTTGCCTCCTGAGTGCTGGGACTAAAGGCGTACAGCACCACAACTGGCTCTGGTAGTCTTTACATCCCTATGAAACTCACAAGACAGGCCTGTGCTGTCTACATTGCTCTAGCCTTATCTTCCAATCTCCCACAGAGTAGCCCATTGACTTCTGAGCACTCAATGGCTTTTCCAGCCCAAAGTTCCAAACATGCCATCCCCCCACAACACTATGGTTAGGTCTGTCACAGCAATATTCCATAATCTGGTAACAATTTCTTAGTTATAGCTTGTATTTCTGTGACAGGACACCATGACCAACAGCAATTTGGGTAAGAAAAGGTATATTTCCTTTTCCTTACCCTTACAACTTTCAGATCACACTCCATCACTGAAAGGAGTCTGAGTAAGAGATCAAGGCAAGAACCTGGAGGTAGGAATTGAAGCAGAGGCCATGGAGGAGGGCTGCTGACTGGCTTGCTCCTCAGAACTTGCACAGCCTGATTTCTTATATACTCCAGTATCATCTGCCCATGGATATGGTCATGCACAGTGGCCCTCTCATATCAATCATTAATCAAGAGATGATCCTACATTCTGGTCTACAGGTTAATCTCAATGGAGATATTTTCTCAGTTAGGATTCTCTCTTTCTGAGCTAGAGATGGCTCAATCATTAAAAGCTAAAACAAAACAAAACAAAACAAAAAACAAAAACCCACAAGATTCCTTCATCTCAGATATGAACAACCAGTACTGTGGTGTTTGGTCTTCGCATAATATCTGTGCACCACATGTGTGCCTCGTGCTCACCAAGGTCAGAAGAAAACCCTTAGAACTAGAGTTACAGAAAGTTATAAGCTGCCGTGTGGATGCTGGGAAACAAACCCACTTCCCTTGGAAGAACAGCAAGTGTTCTTAACTGCTGAACCATCTCTTCAGTCTCTTCCCAAATAAAAACATTTTTCTCTTTTTTGATGTTTTTTCAATTCAGGATCTCACTATATAGCTCTGGCTGTCCTGGAACTCACTAAGTAGACCAAGGTGGCTTCGAATTCATAGAGATCTGCCTTTGTCTCTCTCCTGAGTGCTGGGATTAAAGTTGTACCCTGCTGCTCTCAGCAAAATAAAATATTTTAAAAAGAATAGAAAGTCACTCAAATTTCTTTAAATGATTTAATGTTTAAAATCAGTTTAAATATCAACTGGAACAAATGAAAGAAATTAAGGTATATTCTTTTTCTTCCATATTTCAGCATCGTATGCTTCAATATTTTGATTAAGTAGAAGACAGGCCACTTAGACATTCAAGCCAGAGATGGTAATCGTGTAGTTACATTCACGTGATACCTCTACAATCATCATCCAGAGCCAGAAGGAGGGATAGAGAGGTGACCCAGGAGATAAAAATAAAGTGGTCAGATGGACTATTCCCATCACTAAAGCAGTAGTTCTCAACACCGGCTGCACATGCGGTTACTCAGGGAGCTCTTAAAAAGTCCTGAGGCTCAGGTCTCACTCCAGACATCCTGACGTGATTGATCCAGGCCAGTGTCTGAGTAGGACCAGGGTTTTGAAAGTATTGAAAGGTGATTGGAAGGGCAGATGAGTGCCACTTGTCCTTGGCCTGTGAGGACTATTGGCCATCATTTCTGTTTTGATTTACCCAGTGGTTTCTAACTTCGCTGCGATGAAGAATGACCTCACAGGCTGTCAGCAGCAGTGTATCAGTCCTCGGCTCAGCTTGACTGAACAGAATCACTGGGAGCTACCCCTCCAAAATTTGCAACTAGGAAAACACCTATGTAGTGACATTTCTGCAGCCCCTTGTGGAGAAACGGGATTATGTTATCTGTTCTGACAACTGTGCCATTAATTTCTATTGACGTGTTCATAGAGCTCCATGGGAACTTCAACTAACAATTATCATCCATGACTGAGGGGAGAAAGAACATGCAGGGAAGAGGAACTTGGCATAGAAAACTCCTTTCCAGGTAGGGAAAGAGGAGGGGATGTGCAGAAGGAGCAAAGTGAGTTTGTGAAAAAATAATAAACCTATCATTCGGTACACACGACAGCCAACCAAGCAACCCCCTTCATACTTTTTTGTCTATATAGAAGCCAATCAGGTAACCCCCTCATGCTTCAGAATTAGAGGTTTTTGGTCCTGTGCCTGCCATGTACAGTTGTATAAGCTTGGGAGGGCTGTTTTGAGCTCTGATGTTGTGAATGTCTGGCCACCTCTTTTGCTGGATTATTGTGAAGTGATGGGTAAGGTGCCTTGCATGGTCTTCATGTGGACAATACTAAGAAATTGTTTTTATATTATAAAAATATTTTTATGAGTGATAATACTTGTAGAGAATGTAGCAAGGAAAGAATGATAATTACTCAGAAGAATATCAAGCCTGGAACAATCATAAAGCTTAATTGCCATCTATTAAGAAAAACAAAAAAAATTCAAGGTTGTTTCTTATTTTAGTCTCATTATATTAGTTTTAAAATGTAGATGGTCATAATGTGATTTTATTAGTGTCTTCTAGCTAATAATACAAAAAACCTTTGCAATTATCACCAGTGTTAAAACCATCATCCATAGAATCATCATTTTCCATTTTAGAAATACAAACATAACCAGAAATATGAGTTTTGGATTTGTTTTATTAAGAAATTTTTTTCATTCATTTTACACACCAATCAAAGATCCTCCTCTTCCCTCCTCCCACCCACCTCCCCAGCCTACTTTTCCAACCCACCCTCACTCCCCGCCACAAGAAGGCAAGGCCTCCCATGGGGAGGCACATCCAGTAGAGGCAAGTCCAAGCCCTTTCCCCTGCCTCAAGGCTACACAAGGTGTCCCATCATAGGGAGTGGGCACCAAAAAAGCCACTCATGCACCAGGGATGGATCCTGGCTCTACCACCAGGGACCCCCCCAAGCAGATCAAGCTACACAATTGTCTCGCCATGCAGACAATTGGTACAAAAAGAGGGCCTAGTTCAGTTCCACGTAGGCTCCACAGCCATTGATCCAACTTTCATGAGTTCCCTCTAGTTTGGTTTGGTCGTCCCTGCATGTTTCCCCTTTGATGATCCTGATGCACTTGTTCATAAAATCCCTCTTCTCTGTCTTTGACTGGACTCCTGGAGATCTGCCTGGTGTTTGGCTGTGAATCTCTGCATCTGCTTCCATCAGTCATTGGAGAAAAAGCTCTGTGATGACAGTTAGGGTATTCACCAGTTTGATCACTGGGGTAAACCAGTTCAGTTCAGGCACTCTCTCCACTATTGCTAGTGGTCCAAGGTGGAGTCACTCTTGGGGATTCCTGGTAACTTCTCTAGCACCAGGTTACTCTCTATCCCTATGATATCTCCCTCTATCATGGTATCTCTTTCATTGCTTTCCCACTTCATCCCTGTTCCAGCTCAACCATCCCATTCCCTTATGTTCTCATCTCCTATCCCCTACCCTCCATTGACCACCCCTGATTCCCAGTTTACTCATGGAGATCTCATCTATTTCCTCTTCCCAGGGCAATCCATGTGTCCCTATTAGGGTTTTCCTTGTTGGCTAGCTTCTCTGGAGTTGTGGGTTGTGGTCTGGTTATTCTTTGCTTTTCATCTACTATCCACTTATGAGTGGGTACATACCATATTTGTCCTTCTGAGTCTGGGTTACCACACTCAGGATGATATTTTCTAGTTTCATCCCTTTGCCTGCAAATTTCATGATGTCATTGTTTTTCTCTTCTGAGTAGTACTCCATTGTGTATATGTATCACATTTTCTTAATCCATTCTTCAGTTGAGGGGCATCTAGGTTGTTTCCAGGTTCTGGCTAGAGTTTTGGATTTGTTTTCTTGCATTTATATCTTACCTCCTCCCAAATTCCAGAAAAACAAAAAGTAAAACTTGACTCAAATTTAATTTGAAGAATCTTTTTTTTTTGGACAGGACATACTGATTTTAAAGCTTTGGAATATCTCATATGAGTAAAATCTATGATTACAGATGACAAAAAATCACATGATCTGCTGATAAAAAGCCATTTCCTACTATCTTCAACCTAGTTTAGAGAGAAAAAAGGACAACAAAGGAGGTATATTGCTACTTCAGAATTTCTTCCTTTTTTAGCATCCAGCACTCTAAGGACCTTGTGAGTCAGAATCCATTATCCTTTTAGAAACATTAAACCATTAGTGATCTTCTTTACAATATCAATGACTACCAGGTCGAGAAGACCGTATAAGAAGAATTGACATAGAAAGAAGGCCACCAAGGCCCCAGCAGCTGTCAGAACATGAGAACCAGAGGTGTTCTATAGAGGAGTAACAATGGTTAAAGAGACAGAAGAGACAGTAAGATATCCAGCAGATCTCTGCCAAGAGGAGAGGTTGTAGCATTGAATCACTTCATAATTATGGAGAGCACCCGATCATAAGTAATATCTATTTAGTTAGAACTGGGGATAGTTGGCTGTTGTGGGATATTTGTACACTGTGTGAAAATGTATTGCTGTGATTGGTGTAATAAAAAGCTGAATGGTCAATAGCTAGAAAGAGGTTAGGCGGGACTTCCAGGGACAGAGAGGACTCTGGGAAAAAGAAGGGCAGAAATGCCAGCCAGATGTAAAGGAAGCAGCATAGGCAGTGGGGAGAGATGAGTTAATGAGCACAAGATAGAATATAGATTAAAATGAATGAGTTAATTTAAGTTATAAGAGGTAGTGGGACAAGCCTAAACTAAGGTTGGGCTTTCATAATTAATATTAAGTCTCTGGGTCATTATGTGTGGGCTGGTAGCCCAAAGAAAAATCTGACTACATTCAATTCAGCTTAGATGTGTGGTTCATTCTCCAGTGACTCCAGTCAGAATGGGACCTAGGGCAGCTGTATTCCAACAGATGTTGAGTGGTTGGTATTTTTCTGAATACCTAAGTGGCAGTTGTTGGGTGAGAGCTTAATATACCATCAAGTGTTTGTGCAAAAAACTAGCATTTCAAGATTGGACTTGTGTAATTAAGGAAAGGCCAGATTCTTCTAGGCTGGTGATTCAGGTCTTCTCAATAGGTGGGCTCTACAGACAATTTTAAGCCGGATTAATGAGAGCCACACAAACCTGAGAGGTGTTGCCTTGGTAACTTCTGTCAGAGTTGTGTTGTGTTTCTCTACCTTGGATCTGTAATATCAAAGCAAAAGGTTATTAAATTAGAGGTAGCACTGTGGATGAAGTAGCAGTCCTGGTGAAAGGTGAAACCAAAGTCCCAGAAATGATCAGGAACACAGCATGAAAGAAGGTAGCAAAAGTCACCAAGTTCTGCTAGGTTATTGTGCACTTAAGAGGAGTGCAGACTAGATATTAAATCTTTCACTTTATTGCCTTGTCTTAATGTATTAGTACCTTCTAAGACTCTAGCATAAATTCCATTGATTTTTGGCCTGAAGTATTTGCTTAAGTTTTTATTTATTCTCCTCTTGTCTCAACACACACACACACACACACACACACACACACACACACACACACCAAAAGAATGAGAACACACTTAACAGAAGCCTTGTATAACAAATGGGATAAAGGTAGCAGAAGCATTTCTCACTATGTAACTATCTCCTAGTTATGGGCTATAAAATATTTTAAGACAAAATAGTGTGGGGATGCAAAGAAGGTGGACTCTGGCACATTATGGAAAAGAATGTAAATTACTAGTTATTATGAAAACTATTATGATGATTTCTCCAAAAGTAGAAATAGAATTATAACAGGATTCATCAATGCTGCACCTGGGGGTTTATCCAAAGGGAAGGAATCAGACATCAGGGAAACATCACACTCTCATTTTCATTGCAGTAGTATCCACAATAGCCACAGAATGGAAACAAGTGGTGTCCATCAAATACTATTTGGAGAAAAAAAAATGTGATATATTGATATACACAAAAGAAAGCCACATAAAATAAATTCCTCACTGGGCCTGTACAGATAGTTCCTTGGTTTTGAGCACTGGCTGCTCTTTCAGAGGGATCTGGGTTCAATTCTTAGCACTCTGATGGAAGCTCACAACCACCTGTAACTTCAGATCCACAGCATCTGGTAGCTTCTTCTGGTCTCTTCTACAGACACCACACATGCACGTGGTCCATAGACATACAAGCAGTCAGAACACCTATGCACATAAAATAACAGTGAAAAATAAAATAAAATCCATGCAGCAACATGGGTACAGCTGGAAGACTATGTTATCAGGAAAGCCCACAAGGAAAGACAAATTCCATGTATTCCTACTAACATGGGGAAACAAAAGTTGGTCTCAAAATAGTGGAGAAAAGAATAGTGGTTATGGGAATCTAGGAAGGTTTTGAAGATGAGACAAATGGAGAATGGATGGGCAATGGATGCAGAAGTACAGTTGGATACAAGAAATGACTCTCAATTTTCCACAGTAAAATAGGTGAAATATGGCCAATGTTTAACAATTGCTTGCACATTTCAAAATAGCTAATAGAAAAGATTTTGAATGCTTTCAACACAAAGAAATTATGTATGTCTGAGATGCCATTTACTCTGATCTGATTATGAAATACTGTATAGAAGTACTAGCATGCCATGCTGTGCCTTGTACATATATGAAATTACTATGCATTAATTAAAGCATGCATAAATAGGATCTAGAGGGATGACTCAGAGATTCAGAGCACTTTCTGCTCTTATAGAAGACCTGAGTTTGGTTCCCATGTTGGGTTGCTCACAACCATCTGTAACTATAGTTCTAGGGGATACAGCACCCTCTTCTGGCCTCTGCATGTATGTGCATGTACATGATACATATACATACACTTAGTTACACACACACATATATACATAAACTAAAAATTAAACACATCTTTAAAAGACAAATACAGAAAAAGACAGAACATAAGGCTGATTGCTGTCTATTTCATAATCTCAGAAGTAAAATGTAAACTAGCACATGTTCTTTATGGTGAAATCTTGCAGTCCCAAATCACAAGATGGGATCAGAAGAGGTTGATTAGGGCAAAGCACAGAGACCTGTGTGTTTATGTAGATGGCCATTGACCCTGCTTCAGTTGTTGAGAGCTCTCATAAAAAAAATGGACCGAGAAATGGTAAGTTCCTTGTGGATGACTTCCATATCTTACTCACCTTTATGATTGTTATAATTTGATACCATTTATGACATAGCCATCTCCAAACAATTATTGAATGAAAGAAAGAAAATGCAATTGCACTGTGATACGTTGAAAGTATTTAAGAGTTTGAACTCATTTACTTGCTTCTTGATATGAATGAGTCGTTTAATTTCTAAAGTTCTGAGTTTAGCCATTCTATAAAAATCAGTTAAAAAGGCACCTAATTTAAATTTTTATTACAAGGATTAAAATATACTTAAAAGATCCTTTTCTCGATTTGTATTCACTTATGCAGCATACAGTTAATAATGCCTGCTCTGTCCTCAGTTGAACTCTGAACTTTAGTATGTCAATAAACAGAACAGTCAAAATCCCCTTCCTTCCTTCCTTCCTTCCTTCCTTCCTTCCTTCCTTCCTTCCTCCCTCCCTCCCTCCCTCCCTTCCTTTCGTTCTTTCGTTCTTTCTGTTTTTTTGTTTTTTGTTCCTCTGTGTAACCCTGGCTGTCCTGGAATTCTCTTTGTAGACCAGGCTGGCTTCAAACTCACAGAGATCTGCCTGCCTCTGCTTCCCGAGTGCTGGGATTAAAGGCATGCACCACCATTGCCTGGCCTATAATTTGGGTTTTCATTGCACAGTATTTTCCTTCAGGTTATGTGGACAGAGGATGGCATGCTGGTCACAAGCTGGAGGGAGTATGGATTGTATTTTTCTGAGAGTTTCATGAAGGACCTTGTGGGAACCTGAGGCCATCTGGACTTCAGCCTGGTGAGAAAGGATCCCAGACCATCATGAAATCTATTTCTGTTCTCTCTCTCTCTCTCTCTCTCTCTCTCTCTCTCTCTCTCTCTCTCTCTTGAGTTCACTTTGGAGCCCAGGCTGGCCACAAACTGGAGACAGTTCTCTTGCTTCAGCCTCCCAAATGCTGGTACTCTGAGTATGAACCACCATGCCCAGTTTCTGTTTCTTTGGATGCTAAATTTATAGCAATTTTTGACAGTGCAACAGGCATCAAATATGTAAATCCATGTAACTATACTAGTCCTCAATTTAAAGAGTGATAACAAGCAGATATTTAGTCAATTTCATTAGTGGAGCAAAAATCAAGTAAGAAATATGGTCGGCTTTGTGCCTTAGTAATTAATGTTTATGTAGACCTTGGGAGCTGCTTCTACGGTCTTTCTGAGTTCATGACTACATACATAGCCAACACTGGAATAATTGCATAATTATCCTGGAAGTTGATGTTTTCCTGAAGTCTCAGATGGTTGCAGGTAAGCTGGAAGAAGTCAAACTCACAGCCATCCTTGCAGCTTTCTGGTGAACATCACTGCATTCTTCCTTCACCGGATTCTTCCACTCCATGTTCCACCCATCAGAATGCAGCATTGTACAAAATACTGTTGTCTCATGAAGCTCGGTTTACTGTGTTGATGGAACCTGAGTCACCACATGCTGCGCAAGACTCTACTTTTGAAGAAATGACAATGGAAGGATTATAGGTACTAAAAATCTTCCAAGAAGTGGATGTGAGCAGGGCTGGGAATTGGGGAAGAATTTTCAGATAGAACCTGCATTAAAAAACACTCTGGATAGGATAAAAAGTTGAAGCTGCTAGGTCTGAATTTTCAGAACTTCTCAACAAAATATAGTTTTTAGTGTTAAATGTTTTAAAGTACTACGAATATACAGGCATGATTTTTATCCCTCTAAAATTTATGTTGGGACTGAACCCGTGTCATGATTGCTGTAAGAAATGGGACTTGTAAGAAGTGATGAAGTGATGAGGATTCTGCCCTCCTGTGTGAGAGTGCTGCTTGTAAAACAGGGTGGCACAGAACTCTCTGGCACATCCATCATTTTTATCATGTGAGGACACAGAGTTTGTCCTCCAGAGGACACAGCAGAATGGTACCACATTATAAGCAGAGAACAGACCTCACCAAACATCAGACCTGTTGGCACCATGCTCCCGATTTTCCAGCTCCCAGCACTTTGTCGTTCTTTATAAATTGTACAGTCTCATGTATTTTCATATAGCAGCAGGAACAGTGTATATATTCAATGTTTGCTGTTTCTGATATTATTTTAGGTGATTTTTTTAAAAACCACAAGCCTATATTTTTTCTGTTAATTAAGAAAATGCCATCAGTATAATGGTAATAGGGGAACTATTTTCCAGTGGATCCTTGCCTAAAAGAGACTAGTATTTAGAGACTGAATTAATTGCATTTATAAGGAATTTATGAACAAAATAGTGTTTTACAGTTTAAGACTTCTTAAAATTTGATTAGCTAAGAAGTAGGTCATACTTAATCAGGGTTGTTAAGTTAACACATTAAAAAAAAGGAGTAACAATAATAAAAAGTTCATTTTGATTCCATCTTAATTTCTCTTCATTGAAATCTGTTTTCAAATACTGGATTGTCGTCACCATTTCCTGAAGCCTTTTGTTTCGGTTTTCTTGGGCATCACTCAGGTGGTTATCCTATTTGAGTTTACTTTCTTCAAGTTCATTGAGCTGTTTTGTTGAAGTTTATTTTTATTTTCTTAAGTTTTGCGTCCTAGAACTCATTTAGGTAGTTTTCATTGGACACCATTTCTATCAGCCTTTGGAGTGAGAGGTGAGTGGTGTCTTGGCTTTTCATATATACATGCATATATATATATATATATATATATATACATACATATATATATATGTGTGTGTGTGTGTGTATGTATATATATATTATATTTTGAGACAAGCTTTCTCTGTAACAGCCTTGGCTGTCCTGGAACTCTGTAGACCAGGCTGGCCTTGAATTCACAGAGATTCACTTGCCTCTGCCTCCGGAGTGCTAAGATTAAAGGTGTAAGCCACCATTGCCACGCTGGTGTTTTGTAATAAGACCTGGACATGTAGACTTCTTTTGTTGGCTGTGTGTCTGATGTCAATATAGGCGGTTGGGCTGGCACACAGCATGTGCCACCTAGTCCCAACATGGTTGTGAAAGGCGAGGCCCAGCAGAAAGGCCCTGGTTGTGGGACCTGAAATAGGTCTCAGGGTAAGGTCAGGCAGACTCAATAGGCTGACTGGAGTACAAAATGTGCTGGCCAGGCTGTTATGTGGGTCATAGTGCATGCTTGACATCTTCACATTCTTAAGGGATGTTACTTTGTGTGTGTGTGTGTGTGTGTGTGTGTGTGTGTGTGTGTATGTGTGTGTGTATGTGCAGAAAGAGAGAGAGAACCAAGATTAGCCATCACAAATATTAACCAGAGTGAGTTACTCATGCTCTCTTTGATGATATATTCACATATATGTATGTGCATGTATTTTTGGTAATCACAAGTTAGGTATTTTTAATTTTTGAGGCTCAGTCTACCTCTAAAAATATATCACATAGTACAGCTGCTGTTTAGAGAATTCAGGTAATCTATGTATATTATTTCAAACTTGTGCCCATCTCATTAAATTAAGCTGCTTTACGCACTTCCAATAAATGTCAAGCATGACTAAGATAATACACAATAGAGGAAATAATCTCAGTTTCAAACCGCACACCTGTTTTATCTGGAGAAGAAAAGCCTCTCCAATTTTTAAAATATAATGTTCAAGAACAGGGGTTCACGACAGATACAATCTGAATATACATTCTCAGAAAAAAAACATACATAGTTACTCCCGAACAACGTGTTCTCCAGCCATTGTGCAAGGAAGGGTAATTATAGCACATCTCCAGATCATTTTCACAGAGGCAGTGGGGTGTGAGTCTGGCCTAGAGGCTCACTGCTAGTTCTTCTGTTTGGTGTGTGGCCATTTGTTTAATGGTTCCAAAGATCACTTTCATGTATAAAAGCGAGTAAACAATTCCGGCAGGTCATGAGAACTAAATGCGCAAAATACTGGGGACCTCCAGGCAAGGTCCAGGTTTCTGTGTCTTGAAACAAAAGGTTGACAGAGGCATGCAGTTATAGCAGAAGCAGTATTGCAGAAAGATGTACTTCCAAGGCAGGAAACAGGCCATAGCAAAGAGAGATCCTTAGTATCTCAATGGCCCACTCACTGTACAAAGTATGGGGCCTTTTGTGTCACACAGCATGGGCTTTTTGGCTCATTGCATAGCACATGCTTTCTTAGGCATTCTCTGTTACATGCAGTTCCAAGTAGAACTTCATGCATTGCATGTCTCATTAGTGTCTTACAACTCCACGGAGGGGTGTGCATTTTAGCAAAATAATGAGCCTTGAGTGACCTCCAGGCACTCTAGGGCACCCTTATGCCTGAGCTTTTAGCCAGATGTGTTAGCCAGACACGCTCATCCTTGACTGGGGTTATCCAGACTTTGTTTTTTGCCAACTGGTTTTCTAGTATGCTAATTTTGTGTAGGACTAGCCTGACTTTACTCTCTCCCTATTGTCCTGCCTCAAAACCAAGCCAAAGGAAAAAAAAAAAAAGAAAAGTACCAAATATTTGGAATTGACAGTTTCTTCATGTCAAAATAATTTTAAACGTTTCTCATTTCTAATAATTTTAAACATTTAAATATTCCAGTGTGTCACTACTTTAGAAGAGATGGCACCATGTGTGTTAATTCCTCCTGGTGACTTCCCAAACTGGTTTCTAGTGTGAGAGATAGCATGGTGCAGTGGTAGGTAAGAGCAAGGACTAGGAAGTCTAATAATGTGGGGTTTAAATCCAGCTCTGTGTGGTAGCTTGAACATAGTTGACCTCCATAAGCTTATAGGGAGTGATACTATTAGGAGGTGTGACCTTTGTTGGAGTAGTATGACCTTGTAGGAGGAAGTATGTCATTGTGGAGGTGGGCTTTGAGGTCTCACATGTGCTCAAGCCACCCCCAGTGACCCAGTTCACTTCCTGTTGCCTTTGGATCAAGATGTAGAATTCCCAGCTCTTGTCCAGCACCGTGTCTGCCTGCTTGCCACAGTTTCCCACCATGATGATAATGAACTGAATCTCTGAACTGTAAGCCACTCCAATGAAATGTTTTCCTTTATAAGAGTTGCCAAGGTCATGGTGTCTCTTCAAAGCAGTAGACACCCTAACTAAGACACTCTGATAGTGTGAGAACCAGAATTTGTGTCCAGCTGCACTGATGAAGAGAGAGAGCTGGGAGAACATTTCTTTCCCTGATGATACATCATTTCTGTTCTCTTTTCACAGGGGGATGTTTAAATTACATAGTTAACTGCAGGATTTTTGAGAAAATGCACATGACCATTGTGACCTAATAAGAAGGAAAGGAGAGTTGAGAGGTGGTAGTCTGGTGTCTCATAATTTCAGGCTTCTGATATTACTGGTCAACACAATCAGTGCCTCCAGGATTACTTCTACCATTTTCTTCTCTGCTCTTCTCAGAGATGACATAAGATATGCAATCCTTGTGTTTTTAATTCCTAATGTTGCTCTTTCTCACAATAGCTCCACCTCACCTAGGATGAGGCATTGTGTTACTTCTGTTTTCTATTTCAACAATTCCTACTATGCCTACAGCATTCATAGGCAGCAAATAGGCTGTGTGGTTCCAATTCCAGTATAAACATGTTCTTTTCATCTACCATGTATTTGCTTGGAGAGACTAATTCTTCATGGCTCCTTTAGGTGAAAACCACTCATTACCCATGTTTTGTGTTGGAGAGGATTTGGATGTGTGTGGCATGTTTATCTGTTGCCACTCGGCCCTGATGAAAATATGGCGGGAGACTTGTACTGGTTCCCGGAAACCTCATGCCATCTGTGTGTGTCACTACAAGTCATCAATGTCATCTTTCAATCCAGCACACTCATATTCACTGAGGAATGCAGCACCTGGTTGGACTTCCTCTTCTGTTGCTAAGCCATTTTTTGTTTTTGTTTTTGTTTTTGCTTTGCATGTTGTGACTGCAAAAATGTTACATCTCTTTTTTCACATGAAATTGTTATGGTAAAAGATTTCAAAGGACGGTAAATGCATAACCATAAATGGTACGTATATTTCACACACACTCTAATCAAAGCTTCGGAGATATCACAGAAGATGGGATAGAAAGGCTGTAACATCAAATGGGGCAGAAGTGGTGTGGACCACTGATTTCCAGGCATGATATGGCTGTTGCACTCTTGAATTCACAATAGCTATGTTTACCTTTGCAAGATCTGTACAAGATTGGACACATAAACATCCCGTCATGGGTAAGAGAGAGTGTATCAGGCCCTACCCTTCCCTCGGGATAGTTATGCAGTTGGTGGAGGAGAAAAGGCATTTTCATTGGTGAAGTAACCCCAGGTAAGGTACCAAGCTCCTATAACATCCCCTCTCCAATGTCCCTGTAAGCAACCCTAATAAAATGCATGACAGTTTTAAAAAGACGTGAAGGTAGAATGGGGGCTAGAAGAAGCAGGTAAGAGAGAGTGGGAGGGACAAGGGAAGGTAATGGTGTTGTGAATATGATTGAAATACGTTATGTACATGCATGAAAGTGTCATAATGTACCCATTATTATATATAATTAATATGTGTTAGTAAAACATTTTTTTAAAGTTTTCAACAGCCAGATGGGAAAATATCAATCATTGGTCATGACAATTTACCATCTAATTAAAAACAGTAAGTTCCTACAAGGCTGTCTCACTTCTAGCCTTGAAGCAGTCTCCTAGTTTTTGGTTTCCTGTTGTCTTTCCAGAATACTCTGTGTTATGTTACTCTTTGGGCACAGTTGCCCTCTGTTGGGGATCACTGTTGATGCTTGGTGCTCTACCCACCGTTAGGGCAAATGTTGAACAGGGCTTTCTCAGTCATTCATCACAGCATAACAATTTAAAACTTAAAAAAATTAAACAATACTTTTTATTTATCCTTTGCAAATTTCAAGCATCTATATAACATGTTTTGATCATATCAGTCCATCTCTACCTTCCTCTCCCTAGCATCTCCCTCATATACATATGGATATGGGGCCATCTGCTCAGGCATGGGCAAATTATCAGCCGGTATACTACAAAGGAGACGGTCCTTCCCTTAGCAACCATTACCTGCTAATAGCTCCTCTGAGAAGGATAGGGTCTATGGGGCCATTTCCTTATTCATACTGGAGTCTTAACTGGCCTGATCTTGTTCAGCTTGTGTAAGCTCATAGGTGCAACAGCTTTGTCATGTCTAGAAGTCAGTGTTTCACTGTTCTCCTCTTCACCCCACCTCCTCTTGCGTTCTTTTTGCCCACAGTTGCATGATGTTCCCTGGGTATTAGATGGGTTAATACAGATGATTCATCCACAGCTGAATACTTAGGGTTACTTACACTGGGCACTTGAATTGTCCATGAGTTTCTGCATTAACCATTACCCACTATAATAGAAGCTTCTCTGACCAAAGTTGAGAACACAAACCTACCCTTGTAAACATAGTTTGAGAGCCAGTCTACAGCATGACCATTCCACCCAGCAACATTGGCAGGGTACACCTATGGGGTAAGCCTAGGATCCCTGAAGACTAAGGATGTTGAGTTTCCTCTTTTGAGAATTCTGTTTAAATCTGTACCTCAGTTTTTTTTTTTTATTTGGTTTTTCAAGACAGGATTTCTCTGTGTAGCTTTGGAGCCTGTCCTGGAACTTGTTCTGTAGATTAGGCTGGCCTCAAACTCACAGAGATCCAGCCACCTTTGCCTTCCAAGTGCTAAGATTAAAGGCTTGTGTCACCACTGCCCTGGTCTGTACCTCAATTTAAAAATTGGGTTATTTGTTTTCTTGATGTCTCATGCTTCTTGAGTTCTTTATACATTTTGGATATTAGCTGTCTATTGGATCTGTAGTTGGTAAAAACTTTTCTCATTCTGTAGCCTGCTGCTTTATGGAAATGATGGTATCCTTTACTGGAAAGCTTTTCAGTTTCATGAGGTTCTAAGTATTAATTGCGGTTTTCAGTGTCTGTGCTTTAAGTGTTCTGTTCAGAAAGTCTTTTCTGTTCTATATATTTATTGTTTTGATTATTGTGTGTGAAGGGAAATTTATGGTTCTGTCTATTTGGCATTCTGTATGTTTCTTATACCTTGATAGGCATCTCCTTCTTAATGTTGATGACATTTTCTTCTATGATTTTGTTGAAAATATTTTCTGTGCCTTTGACCTGGGTTTCTTCTCCTTCCTCTATTCCTATGATTCATAGACTTTTGTCTTTTCATAGTGTCCCATATTTCCTGGATGTTTTGTGCCTCTTCCTTCCTTCCTTCCTTCCTTCCTTCCTTCCTTCCTTCCTTCCTTCCTTCCTTTCTTTCTTTCTTTCTTTCTTTCTTTCTTTCTTTCTTTCTTTCTTTCTTTCTTTCGATTTAACATTTTGTTTGACTTAGGTATCCACTTCTTCTATTGTGTCTTCAATGACTGAGATTATTTCTTCCATCTCTTGTATTCTGTTGGTGAGGCTTGCCTCTGAGTTTTCTGTTTGAGTTCTTAGATTTTTCATTCCCAGTTTTCCTACAGTTTGGGTTTCCCTTATTCATTTTAATTCCACTTGCATGTTTTGAACTCTCTTCTTCATTTCATTCCACTGTTTGCATTTTTATAGATTTCTTTAATGGATGTATTCATTTCCCCTTTAAGGACCTCTATTGTAATCATAAAGCTATTTTGAAGTCCTTGTCTTGTGCTTTAGTTATATTACATTTCCCAGGGCCTACTGTAGTAGAGTTTCTTGGCTTTAGTGGAGACCTATCATTGTGGCTGTTATTGATTGTGTTTTTGCACGGTCATCTGGACATCTGGTTTTGGGATGATTGTAATTCTAGTTGCTTATATCAAGTCTTCCCTTTGTTGGGTAAGTGTTTTGTTCCTTGGTTTCTGTTGTCCTTTGGTTCTTAGGAGTTTGGTGACTGTGGGCTACCTGGTAGGGAATTCTGAGATCCTGGCAGGTGTGGCCTCTGGGGGTCCCAATTAGTATATGTTTCTTGGTATTGGGAGTTGACACTAAGGGATGGAGATGGGTAGAAGGAGGGTACTGAGGAGGTCTACAAGAGGGAGGAAACCATAGTGTGCCACCAGGATCTGCTTAGTTCCCTGGGAATGGGGGCAGAGGGTGAGGAGAGGCCACAGCAGGTAGTTTGCTACAGAGCAGAGGATGAGACTGGGAGATTGGGTTTAGAGGAAGGAAGGGAGAATGAAGGCCTGAAAACTGTGTCTGTTTCCCTTCAAAATATATATTTTGAGGAGAAAAAGAGCACCAGGAAATTTGATGTTGGAGCTGTGCCTCCTACTGAAAGAGTTAAGTAGAAATGAAATAAATAAGTAATAAAGGGGTTGGTGCCCTCAGAGTGAGATGCCACACAGCTAATTCTGCAACTTGTGAAAAGAAAAGGCCTAATGAATTATTTGTTCCTAAAGAACAACACCAACACCAACAACAATTTAACAATTGTAATTTTTGCTAATTTGTTGATATATTCTAGCTTTGTCAACTGACCTATCAATGCCACTTATGCACCTTTATTCTGAGTTTAGACATATCAGGCATTGAAGCTATTTGATATTTTTAAGGACTATTTCTAAGTCTTGATTTTTCTCTATTTAAGATTCTTGAAGATTGTAATTTTCTCCACCGTATCTCCCATTTTAAAATCGAACCTTTCCCAATTTGGGGCTCACTAATGCTCCTTCACAAATAGAGTCAGGCCATGTGATCCCCGTGAAGAAGTCACAAGCATGTGGTTGTACCTATCAGTGGCAGTGCGTCCTGAAGTACGCTGACTTGTGTGGTCCTCATTTGAGGCTCACTCTGCTCACCTGGACGCAGTACTGCACCACTTCTCAACTGTGTACTCTGCTTCCTTTGCAGAAACCTGTGGGAAAATGGTGCCAGATTCCAGCCCCTGCCCCCCCAAATGTCTTGCTCTTCCTTGTGATGCTTGAGCTCATTTTCCCTGTGGTTATCTTACTCGGTAGAAATATAGCCATACTCATTTGCTTATTTTAGTTTTAGCTTCTTGGTTTTCTGTTTTAGTCCTATCTCATTTCTTCTCCTTGATATTTTTCACCCTTGTTAGTTTTGATTTACTTAATAGATAGAAGATTGGCATGCTTCTAAAAGTTACAGTTGTATACAAAGTTCTTTATAAAGACTGGCACTTCAGCCATACATGCAAAGTAACTCTTTCCCATCCACTATTTGCATGTAACAATGTAGTATTTTTTTTTATAACGAAGGCACATGTTCATGTATTTTTCTTTTTCTTTGTAAGCAAAAGTAAACATAAGCTGCGTTGTGTTTTGTTTAGTTCCCTTAATATTTTTGAAAACATTCCACATAATGCGTTATTTTATATTAGTGTGTTGAGTGAAATTTAATTGCCAAACAATTAAAAATAGCACAATCATTCAACAAAAGAGGCTATTTGAATTCCAGTTAGAACAGACGCCTTGTTTAATCCATACGTTCAATTAATAGTGCTTTAAGAGGCCTGTGAGCCCTGTGTGAATTTGATGTTCTGGCTGTGCCTTTCCTTTGGCCTCTTTCTATTGGAAGTTGACGATGCTTTCCTAGAAAAATTAAGAACACAGTCCATGTGTTTATCAAACTAAGGTGTCAATTATTTAAGTTAATTCTAAAATTCCATCACGTCAGCATAAAAATATTTAAAAATTCTCATGAAAATTATAGAAGTCATGCTTCCTGGGTTCACCTTTATTTTTTAATTTAAGTACATTGAATTTCTTTCTAGTTTTGGTATTTTAAATTGCTTGAGTGTTGGTTTGTGGGTCATTACAAACTCATTTTGCCTGTGAAGGATGAGTATAATGTTTTGCTCCCATAAAACATGGAGTTCACATTTTTCAGGCTCCTTGTAAGGAGAGAGAGAGAGAAGTGAGAGGTGTCCTCATGGACAACACATCCCACTTATTTTATCCAGATGCAGTGCGACTGAGTTTACTAGGACATAATCACTCAGTTATTGAAATAAGATTGCACACCTACTGAAGTTGTTTAGTTTCTCTAGTCAGAAAACATGGAGATGTTTTTGCTTTAGTATGAATGCTATGATTGAAAAACGAGTATGGATTAATACAAAACAAAGATGCATCTGAGATTATATCTCTCAGTGTGAAAACAGGCATTGCTTGTATCACTAATATCTCTCAGTTGTAGCTGATTTCTAGCACCTGGACTTCTAGCACGTACGGAATGATAGAAAGACAATAGATCAGAAGCCTGAAAGCAGGGATTCTAGTCTTTGGGTCTGAAGGATTTGACTAAGTGACCTCCTTGGAAGATATTCTTGACATAGAATAGGGAGGACAGTGAGGGTGTCAGAGAAGCATGTGAAAGAAACCAGTTGGCCTAGAGGAAGATCAGACACCTTCCCGACCAAGGCCAACAAGCAACAGAGCAAGTGTGGAGCAATCACTGTAGGAAAATGTGTGAGAAAACAGGTGCATGCTAAGGACCCAGAAGGAATTAGGACCTCAACAGAGGTATAGCACTGTTGAGCTTCTATCATTTTCCTACCTTTGGTCTTTTATTCCTTGGAAGTGTGTGTATTTATATAGAGTGTCTGTTTTTATTTCTACCTCTGTCTCTATTCATTTTTTTTTCTGTTTTAGGACACAAGAAACTGGGAATTCCGGTGGCTATCTCCAGATTCTAGAACCCAAGGATAACACCCTGAGCATAATCTTGTCTAGTTCTCTGATTTATGGATTTCCCTAAGAAAGATATTAGAAAGGAAATAATGATGTGGGATTGGTAGTTATTAATTTGCCAAGAAAGACATTAAAATCTTATTAGTGATGTTTGCCAATGTCCATAAAAGAAAGAACATTTTAATATGCACAATGATGTATTCTGGGTAAGTATATAGAACAAATTGAATAAATAATTGCACTGTTGATTGAGCAAAGAAATACAACTTCATGAAAACAGAAGACCTTAGTGAATATATTGGAAGAAATGTCTTTCTGTTTTATCTCTATCTTTTTCTTTTCTCCATCTCATACTGACAGAGAAGATTTTTTTAAAAAAAGACACATAATTTAAAGTAATAATACATTGTATGACTGTGAGTGGCAATAAATATTGGCCAGAAGGAGATTTGTTTGTCATGTGGATCCCTCACTTTGAAGACCTTGACTTCCCATCAGACGAATACCTCAGGAATGAACCCCATGCCTGCAGTAAGGAACTAGGAGAGAAGAAAAAGCCAAGAAAGTCTGAGGGGCAGGATAATGGAGTGATGAGAAAATGAACAGAAGGATAATTTGCATATGTTGACAAAGACACTCTATTGACTGTCTTGATTCATAGGAGAAGAAAACAAACCATTTGTACTATAACTGGGATTATTTTTGGAGAGGGCTATGGTTTGTGCAGAGTTCAAGGTGAGGATGCTATGGGCATAAAGTAAGGATGACACTATTTAATTATTTTAAACATCCCCCCCCCCCCCCGCCCCCGTTTGAAAGTTGGCTAGCATTTGCAACCCAGCAACGCAGAAGTATTTTTAGTGTGTTGCAGTCAGGTGTCCATGTTCCCATATACATTTTCTCCTGTGCTTCCGCTACTTATCCTGTCTTTTCCATCTAGATCAATTACAAATATTTTATTTATAATTACCTTTGTATGTATGTGCCTGTATGTGGGCTTGTGCACGAGCATGCACATGCCTACAAAGCCCAGAAGAGGGCACCGGATTCATTAGAGTTGGCGTTACAGGCTATCGTGTGTTCCTGATGTGGGTGCTGGGAACTGAACCAGAGTCCGCCACAAGAGTGATTTAAGCTATTCATCACTGTCTCTCCAAGCTTATGATTTTTATTTATTTTTCAAGATTCACCCCACATCTAACTCCTCCAAACAGTCTTAATTAACTTATCTTTCTAAGTTCATGGCCTTCCTCTGTGCTGTCAGAGCATTCTTGTCATTTACCCGTTTGTTATCCTGAATCATGCTTCTTTTGTTTCAGTTATTTGTCTTTTACTCAAAGTTGCTGACAGTCCAAGCTGTATCTTAGCTTCTCTTCTTCCTCTTTTCTTATTGTTGAACAACTAAATACTACTTCAAATCCATGAGCTTTTATGCCTGTAATTCCTTCTCACTATAATTGCTTTCTTCTCATTAGTTACAAAATTTCTTATTATTTTCAATAATATTCCTTATATTAACAGCTGCATGAAGTCTTTCTTAACCTTGTCTCTCACCGCAGTAAATGCAATAATTTAGTCAACTGCTTTAATTTTGTACCTGAAGCTAAAGAATATCTTTCAAAATGATAAAATTAGGCTTTTCATACAAATAAACATTAAAAATACATATGGAATATTTTATCCTCCAATTAATAAACAGAACTAGGAACATTTTGTAACCACTTCTGATGAGAGGTAGATTTATAGAGATTTACGTATCTGAAAATTCATCAGCATTAACATAACAGGAGCCACTGTGGCAAGAATATTTCATCACGACTGTTCTATAGGCTAACTTCCGTCTCTACTGACCTTCAACATTCTAGTAAGGATAACAATGCACAGTTGCGTCGGTTACTTTCCTCACCACTGTAACAAAATGCCTTACTTAAAAAAGCAATTTAATGAAGAAAGAGCTTATTTTGGCCCCAGTTGACATTACAGCCTACCAGGGCAGAGAAGACATGGCTGCAGGAGCCTGAGGCAGCTGATCACATCTTGGCTGCAGCGAGGAAGCTTGCTCTCTCTTCTTTACTCTGTCTAGTGTGCAGCTCACAGAATGGTTCCACTCATAGTTAGGGTTCAATGTTCCCATAACAGTGAACCTGATCTAGATAATCTCTCACAGACATGCCTAGAGATTCACTTCCAGGACAATTACGATGGTCAGTGTTCCTTGTGAACTTGACAGAATCTAGAAGTGTGAACTTGGGAGAAGAGCTTCTGGGCATGTCTGTATGGGATTGCCTTGATTGTATTAACTGAAATGGGAACCCACCCTCTGTTGGTGGCACCATAACCAGGGATGGTGCCCTGAACTGTATAAAATGGGGAAACCAGGCTGCTACACTAGCACACACGCCTCACTTGCTGTCTTCTTCCAATTGTGAACTTAATGTGACCAGCAGCTTCAAGCTCCTCTTGCTCCACCATGACAGACTCTACCTTGAACTGTGAGCTGAAGCAGACTTACTTTCACTTCAGTTGTCTTTTTGTTGTTGTTTTTTTTTTTTTTTTTTTTTTGAGACAGGGTTTCTCTGTGTTGTTTTGGTGCCTGTCCTGGATCTCACTCTGTAGACCAGGCTGGCCTTGAACTCACAGAAATCTGCCTGGTTCTGCCTCCGGAGTGCTGGGTTTAAAGGCATATGCCACCGCCTGGCCACTTCAGTTGCCTTTGTCTGGATCTTCTATCACTGCAATAAGAACAGAAATGAAGACGGGCATCCTATCAAGTTGTCAGTCAAGGTTACCATCACACTAACCAACTATACACTACTAGAGAGATACCTGTGATCTCTTTGGCCACATGAAAGTTACTCACATTTTCCCCACCTTTAGTGATTGTTTTTAAATTTACTCTTGAAAATTTATTTTCAGGGCTTTTGGCTTGGAGGAAACTAATGAGCATTTTGTTTGGTCATCCCAAATGCAGGTTTTTCTGACATCATTCACCTGGACGATACCCCATAAGTTTGGCCTCAATGAGGTCAAAGTCATGTACTTGAGGCACACTGGAGCAAGGTTGGTGCTACATCTACCTTGGCCCCCAATATCCATTTCCTGGGCCCATCTCCAAAAGAGGTTGGTGATGACATTGTCAAGGCAACACATGATTGGGAAGTTCTGAGGATGATGGTGAAATTAGCTCTCAGAACAGACAGACCAAGGCTGAGGTTGCCTCTTCTGCCTCTGCCCAGATCATCAAAGCCCTCAAGGAGCCACCAAGAGACAGGAAGCAGCAGGAAATCATAAAACACAGCAGGAATACAACTTTGATGAGACTGTCAACATTATTTGACAGGTGTGATCTTTAGCCAGAGAACATTCTGGAACTTTTAAAGAGATCCTGGGTACTATATAGTTGGTAGGCTGCAATGTGTATGACTGTCATCCTCAAGACTCATAGACGACATCAACAGCACTTTAGTGGAATGTTCAACCAATTAAAAAGTAACAAGAGACTATGTAGCACAAATTGTTAGAAGGTCTTATTAATAAAAACAAACCCAGAGCCAGGTATTGGGGTGAATGCTGAAAGATCAGAGAAGAAGAACAAGCCACAGCCACCTCATCTTGCCAGTTCCTCAGCTGATCCTGTTTCCTCAAACTGGAAGTCTCTGAGTCCTCATCTGAATGGATCTCAGCTGAACTGCTTCTCAAAAGCCTAAAAGCTTAACCAGGCTCTAGTTCCTGGTTCTCACGCCTTAAATAGCTTTCTGCTTTCTGCCATCACTTCCTGGGATTAAAGGCTCTTGTTACCATGCCTAGCTGTTTCCAGTGTGGCTTTGAACTCATAGAGAGCCAGACAGATCTCTGCCTCTGGAATGCTAGGATTAAAGGTGTGTGTGCCACCATTTTCTGGCCTCTATATCTAGTGGCTGTTCTGTTCTCTGACCCCAGATAAGTTTATTAGGGTGCACAATATTTTGGGGAGCACAATATCACCACAAGACTATTTCAAGAAATGTTCATCTGGCAAAAAAATTTATTTTCATACTCTTCCCCTCCTTACCACACTCTAACTTCACAGTAAAGAAGTTTGACTCTAAACTTTTCTATTTTATTAGAGAATTTCTTCTTTTCCCCTTTAGTTCGAAACAGGCCTCAACAAAGAAAGGTAGTTAATAACTGAGCATTTAAACATTGGATGACTACAGTTCACAATAATCTATTATGTATTTTATGAAGATCTGGGAGACAGAATTGTGAAGTCTCCAAACAAAAATATAAGGGCAGGAAACTGTCCTTAGTGAACACTGCATGCATATTTTGAGATAGCACACTGTACCCAAATTAATGCATATAATATATAAATATGTAATATATATATATATATATATATAAATAACATAAAAACAGTGTGAGTAACTTTTAGACTCAATTGTAAGAAAGCATTGGAGAAATGGCATTGGAAGGATTATTTGGTGATTATTTCACTTTGTTTTTCTAGTGGTACTATTTAACTCCCAAGTATAGACAGTTTCTTAGAATGAAGAGTCTTCAAGGAACTTGACCACAAAGGAAATTAACTGGAGTTAGCTATGGTAAAGGTAGTCCTGAACACAATAGATTTAAAGAACACACTACAGGCCAAGATCTTTCAATGTAGTTTTGTTTTACTTAAGTTTGAGATTGAATCATTATTATCAGTGTCCTTCAAAAGAATAGGCCAGAATAGGCCATGAGAGATTATACAGCCTTATGGTCTATATTATGGTGGAAGTCCAGCACATTTGGGTTCTGAAGTAGATAGCTTATTTCTCCCTCTCTCTCTCTCTCTCTCTCTCTCTCTCTCTCTCTCTCTCTCTCTCTCTCTTTTCTGATGAAGCCCAGGCTAACCTCAGATTTGCTATGTAGCTGAGGCTGTCTTTGAACTCCTGACCCACCCACATCTTCCCAAATATTGGAATTATAAACATAAACCACCACCATACTTGGCTCTTGAGTTTGAACAATTTTCCATTCTGTTTGCGAGTGGCCCGAGTACAAGGAGATTTGCCCGAAGGAGAGCTTGTTAGATTTTGTGTGTTGGGATTCAGTATTTCAGTTGTCAGATAAGTAAAGCTATGCAAATCATCTCTCAAACAACATCAGAGAGCTGTTGAGTTTTTACTGTTTGTACTAATAACCAAGAGCACTAGACAATGTAAACACCTTATTGTTTGTTTTCAAATATACTGTCAGTTAGTTGAATATAAAATGTGGCAGATAATATCTTATCACTTTATTGTACTGCTTTCTTTTAGTGGTAGAAGGGAAAGTTTATTTTTGATTTATTTATTTATTTATTTATTTATTTATTTATTTATTTATTTATATTTTTTTTGAGACAAGGTTTCTCTGTGTAGCCCTGGCTGTTTTGGAACTTGCTCTGTAGACCAGGCTGGTCTTGAACTCACTGAAATCCACCTGTCTCTGCCTCCCAAATCTGGGATTAAAGACATGCAACACCACTGCCTGACTGAAGGGAACGTTTATTTAAGAAAGAATATTTTCAAAGAAGGACATGAGTTTGATCTAGGGCAAATGCTAGAGACTCAATGGCAACAGATGAACGAAGGATTGAGGCCTTTGGGTCACTCTCACGGCACACACTCTCCTTGCTTATGCTTTGTCTCATGTTAGACATGGCGGTGTTCAGTTTCCAGTTCTCTCTGTAGCAAAATATTTTGGAACACTTTTCAATAATAACATTATATAATAATTACATGGTTCTAGATGTCTCTCTGTTATTTTCTTACTTAAACCTCAAAACAGTATCAAAACAATAATGTAGTATAACGTATGAGTTTTGGTGAATGAAGTGGTAAAGCTGGGATTCGAGCACACAGAGTCTGGCTTCAAGACTGCATGAACAGCCTCATAGCCAGACCATACTGAGTCATACTGATTTACACTGGACAAGAATATCCTCTTTTTTTTTCTTTCTCACAATGAAATTATACTTGCATTTGTAAGGTGCATTTAGCCTGGAGTAGACACTTTGTTCTTTCTGCTCCTTCCTTGGGTAGGCAGAGAGTTCTTTTATGAAGTAAATCAGGGTTAAGTTGTCAAGAAAATGAGACAGAACAGGCGCTATTAATAGTAAGACCAAAATAGCTCGTTTAACAAGTGGTAGTGCAATGGACTGGAAGCAAGTCTAAAGGAAAATAGAGCTAATAAGATAGCTTAACTGTTGAATGTGGTTAATTTTAAATACCAGCTATAAACCATAAATAATAAAATTAGCAGCAACAGTTAGAATCTCTATAAAGTTTAGTGCAACATCACATCTGAGCCACTATTCCTTAAAAATATGCATTGGATATTTTATTTATTTGTGTGTGTGTGTGTATGTGTGTGTGTGTGTGTGTGTGTGTGTGTGTGTGTGTGTGTGACATGCGTGCCAGTGCCTGTGGAGTTCAGAAGGCGACACCGAATCATCTGGAATTGAAGTTATAGGCCGCTCTGAGCCATCTGACATCTGACATGGGTGTTAAGAACTGCACACTGGTTCTCTGGAGGAGCAGCAAGAGCTCTTCACTGCTAAGCCGTCTCTGCAGTCAGATCTCTTACACTTATTAACAGGGTGAACTTCATCTATTTCCTCACCTGTATAACAGAGATACCAAGTACCTACATGTAGGAAAAAAAAAAAAGAAGAGAACTGAGGTGTTTGTTCAAGTATTTAGTTAAGGTCTGGCATGTAAATGCTTCACCCACTCTAGCTATTATCATGCATGAAGTGTTCTTGCTTAGTAGCCTAACTTCTTTTCCTGCTGCTGTGACGAAAATACCCCGACAAAGGCAATGTAAGGGAAAAGGTTTGCTTTGGGTTATGGTTCAAGGGTGCAGTCCATCTTGGCCAAGATGTCCCGGCAGCCGGAGCCTGGGTAGTCTGGTGATGTTGCCCTTGGAGACAAGATGCAGAGAACGGTGACTTTGTACTCAGCTCACTTTCTTGCAGTTCAAGATCCCAGCCCAGGGAATGGCGCCTCCCACCAGGAGGTGGTCCCGCGCTTCCATTACATGAAGAGAATCCTTCAAAGGGTTCCTTGGAAGCTGATCTCTCTGGTGACTCTAGATCTTTTTAAGCTGATGATTTTGCAGGGAGGAGTTTTTAATCTCATAGTTATGCTGAAAACCCAAGTGGAAGCAGTTCTGGAAATGATACCAACTGTGGCTACAAGACAAAAAGCCAGCACAACTTCAAAGCGCCAGAATGGGCTGAGATCTAAATCCTACATGATGGAGAACTCTGCTACTAGTCACATGACAGGGCAGCACGGGGCCTGGGATGGGACATGATTCATTCTTAGAGTTTTCTTCACATCTCCACAACTTCCCCTCAATAAGTGAAATGGGATTTAATAAATCAAATCAAGTAAGTGCTTTCCTTTAAAGATGATTCCACTTATATCAAATAATCCAAGAAAGTATCCACAATAAAATTACATTGTATTGTCCATTAAAACATTGAAGTGTGTTCTCTAAGAAACACACATTGCTGTGTGCTTCTGCCAATCTCCAGTTCTATAGCAATTCACCAGTTTGGGATAAAGTATCCACTACATGTCCAGTTTGATCCCAAAACTGAATTTTCAGATGAATAGTTGGAATTAAAAATAATTGTAAATACAGAATAAATTAGCTAATTTCTTTAGTAATTTAGAGATACATCTTAATCAAATATGGTATTTCAGAATCTAGTTTCAAGATTCTCTACATACTTACTGTTTGGGGAATAAGTTCTTCTTTCGTATTTTCACATTTATATATTTTTATTCGATCACTCTTGTGCATGCATACGTGCTATGGCACACATGTGGTGACTGGTTAGAGGACAGCTTGTGGGAATTAGTTCTCTCCTTCCATCAGGTGGATTCTGGGGACCAAATTAAGCTTGTTAGGCTTTGTGGCAAGCATTGCTACCTGGTGAGCTATCTCACCAGCCTGGATTTAGTTTTTTTTCTATGATATAATTATGTTCTTGGTTTAGTTCCAGCTGGGAAAAATTTAAATGATGCTCAAAAATTTCCAGTGAATTATAAAAAGGCAAGCAATTATATTCAGGGAGGACATTTTTTAAAAAATAAAATTATTTATTCCTTACAATTGCTTTTTGGATTTTTAGAGGATCCTGACACATTGTAGATCCAAATTTTGACCTTTGATTAGTTTTAACCTCATGTTAAAAGAACCAAAAAAATGATAAAACTTTGGAGGAAGTGATGTTTACAACTTTATCCCATTGTCAGTATATATACTGTATTTATATTACTTCAAATAATAGAAAATATTTAAATTTTTCAAAATTCCTTTTATAAAATAAACTTGAAAGAAAAACATGACTCAAAGTGGGCAATTTTTTATAACTACAGAACAGTAACTAAATTTTCAAAAATAGAGCCCCTATGTTGCTGGATATTTTATACATTGTGTGAAGATGTTTTACCTTGCCTGCCTAAGGCATCTGATTAGTTTATAAAGAGCTGAATGGCCAATAGCTAGGCAGGAGAGGTTAGCCAGGGCTTTCAGGCAGAGAAACTCTCTGGGTTAGAATCTGGTGTGGTGGGAGATGCCAGTGAGACACTGAAGAAGTTGGCCATACAGAATGGAGAAGAGATAAAAAGCCATGTGGCAGAATGCAGACTAATAGAAACAGGTTAATTTAAATTGTAAGAGCTAGTTGGAAACAAGCCTAAACTATAGACCAAGCTTTCATAATTAATAATAAGTCTCCCATTATTGGGGAGCTGGCGGTCCCAAAAGGAAGTCTAACAACACCTACGAAAGAAAGAGTACATGGACATTTTGAATGACACATGATTAAGGCCACTTAGAGGAAAGTAAATTCACATTCTTTAGCTTCCTAGTAATAAATGAGAAAAGTTTGGCTCATTGATAGTAAATAGATGCAGAAAACTGATGTAGCCAGTTAACCAACAAGACATACTGAGATGAGGAATTAAAGAGACTAAATATAAAATTAATTACTCTAGAAATTGTTTTATTAAAATGTCAGTAAAAAAGCTCAGTGACTCTGTTATGAAAACAAATGGTTCTTAAAAGGAAGAGAGTTACTGTAGCATAGACTGCAAATTATCCGTGGCTTTGGACACCATTCCTTATTTCTCAACTGCGCTTATGAATTCAGTGTTGGTGCAGTCATATTTCAGTCATCCAGTCAAACCATATGTCCTTTAAATAAGTTATTTAACAAATTGAATACTAAGTTTCTTAGCTAATGTTGAGTTGATGGATTAATAAGACAGTTCACATCCACACACAAATATGGTGATATTTTATTTGTGCTAAAATGTGATTTTATTTGTATGTTAATAAATAAAAAGTGCCTGGGGGTCAGAGCTAATAACAAGCCATTTAGCAGAAGTCTGGCAGTGGTAGCACACGCCCTTAATTCCGATCACATGGCAGGCAGAGTCTGTGTGTTCAAGAACACAGCCAGCATGGAGACACACGCCTTTGATCTCAATACCAACCATAGAGACCTGGAGGTCTGTATAAACAGGCAGTGACGAGGAGGTCATGTGGTTGGGTTTACAACCAATGAGAAGGCAGAACAGAAAGTCAATAAAAAGACAGACACACAGGAAGTAGCTCTCTTTCTCAGGGGAAGGACAGCAGCGGCAGCAAGGGATAAGGCAGTCTTGGTCTCAGCTCTTAGCTACTGCTCTCTGACCTCTGGGGCTTTTAACTTTGCATCTGCTCTGTGTTTCTTATTTAATAAAACCATTCAGAATGACATCTACACACAAATATACATGTTTTGAGACAGTGTTACTTACTATGTAGCCCCATGGGCCTGGAACTTGCTATATAAATCAAAGTGGCCCACTACTCACAGAGCTCCAACTGCCCCTGCCTCCCAGGTGCCCAGATTAAAGGCATGTAGCACCGTGCCTGGCCAAGTATCTTTTAAGATAGAAGATCATGAAATATAAGGCTTATCTACAGCAAAATATGTACTGGAACTTATAACACTTTATATTGGTTACTATTCCTAAAGTTTGTCAAAACAGTTGTATGTGATGACAGAAGGAATTTTCAAAATCCTATGAGTTTGCTAGAATTTGAATGGAATTGGATTTTGGTGGTATTGTAATATTGCCCAAACCATCAAAATTCGAAAATAGCATACCTCAGAGAGTTAGAGATTCTAACCTGGAGAGATTGATGAGTGTTAATTTTAGGAATAGTAGGTTACAGAAATACACTAGTAAATCACATTACAAACAAGATTCACCTATTTTTGTTCCTTCTCCTTCCTCATCTTCTCCCCATTTCCCTAACTACCCCATTACTCTTCAACCCCACATAGCCTCCTTTTAGCTTTCATGTTCTTGATGTTCTATCACCCTTTCCCCTCCTTCAGCAATTCTTTTCCCTTTCTTGTGGTCTACTCACTAGTGTCACAACCTATACCCACACTCAATTGCTCTTGTACACATATATTGACATTTTAAGTTAAAATATTCACACGAGAGAGGACACATAATTTTCATCTTTCCGAGTCAGGATTATCTTGCTTAATATATTTTCCAGATCCATCCCCAATTTTTTGGACAGATTTCATGATCCCATTTATGTTTATAGTTGAACACAACTTTATTGTCTATGTGCACACATTTTCCTTATCCATTAATCTGATGGACATCTAGGCTACCTCTATTTCCCTGTTATTGTGAATAATACAGCAATAAACATAGATGAGCAAGTATTTATGTGACAGGGTATAGAATCCTACCATAGAGGTATATGCCCAGACGTGGCTTAGTTGGATCTTGTGGAAACTCTGTTTTTACATTGTTGAAAAACCTTCACACTGATTCTCACAATAGCTGTTCCCATGTTGACTTCCATCAGCAGTGAATAAGCATTCACCTTTTTCTTCATCCTTGACAACATTGCTGTTTTCTCTTTTTCTTGATGATAGCCATCCTGACTGGGATGAAATAGAATCTCAAAGTAGTTTCCATTTTCATTTTCTTGATAACTCAGGGTTCTGAACACTCTTTTAAATGATTATTGATAATTTGTGCTGCATCTTTTGAGAACCATCTGTTTGATTAGCCCATTAGTTGATTGGCAGTTTCATTTTTTTGGTAGGCACTTAAAAAAAATTCTTTTGTCTTTTCGGTTGTGAGCCTAGCCGTTAATGACTGAGCTGTCTCTACATCCTTACAATTCTTTATACATTCTAGATATTAAACCCGGACTGAAGCACAGCTTACAAAGCTCTTGTTCCACTCTGCAGGCTGTCGGTTTGCTCTGCTGATAGATATCTTGCGTTGTAGAAACTTTTTAATTTCCCATAGCCCTATTTATTAATTCCTGGGGCTATTTTGTGTATTATTGAAGTCCTGTTCAGAAAGGTCTTGCCTATACCTATATCTTGAAGTGTGTTTCCTCTAGCAGTTTCTGTGTTTTAAATTCAGGTCTTTAACTTACTTAGAATTGATTTTTATGCCAGGTGAGTGATAGGGATCTAATTTTATTCTTTTATAGATGGGTATTCAATTTTGCTAGCCTCACTTGTGGAGCAGAATGACTTCCCCCACCCCAGTGTATTTTTGACACCTTTGTAAAAAATTAGGGGGGATAGCTACACAATAAATGTTAGAAAAATATCTGTCTAAAAATTATTTAAAAATCAGGGTGTTCCCAACGTACAGTATGGCTTGTTAAGGAAGGGAATGGCTCAGTTGCCTTTAGCCTACTGGTTATGAGTGAGATAGGACCTCTGTTGGTCTTTTCTGTATCGAACACACAGATTGCAAGTCCAGTGCCACTTTGAGATCTTTGGCAGCAATTAACTATGCAGCTCACACACGATTGAGCCTGTATGAAAATGAGTATTCAGAGACGGGTAATGCCTGGGGGGCACTCAACAACCTAAGACAGAGCACCTGTGTGACCTGGGCAGGCGTCTCCATGACAGGTAAGGTGACCTGCTGACGTCCCACGCAACCCAAGTCAGAAGCTCATTTTTTAATAAAAGGGGGACCTGTAGGGCCCTGGCCCCCATTTTGGGTAACTGCTGCCTTGCTTGCACACCTTGACCTTGATATCCTCCCTATGCTAATTCCCTGCCAGGTTCCACCCTCCTGAATTCTTAAGAGAAGTTCCTTGTCTGTGTATCCTGAATAATGGGCATTAACAGATTAGAAGCAAGATTGTAAAACATCAGTAGCGAACTTCTGCCCTCTGGAGTCCCCCCATTGTGCTGTAAGCCTGTATTTAAGACCTCCTCCCCCCTTCAATAAATGACATTCGGCATTTAAAATTAAAATATATATATTTAATTGAATGAATACTGTGAATGTAATCTATGAATACCACAAATGTGATTAATATCATGAGTGTAATTAATGAATATCATGAGTGTAATTTAAAAAATAAATAAATATAAAGAAAATCAGGGTGTTCAAATCTGGTCTTGTCAACATAAGAGTTTGAGGAGGCCAACCTGGGGTATATGATATTCTGTCTCATCCAAACAAGTCAAAACATTCACAAAACATGGACAATGAAAATTTCCCTTTCTCTAACAAACCAGTCATATCAGAACATATAAGCCATTAGGAAAAAGAACACCAATGAAATGATAGGCACTATAACCTCAGTCAAATGAAGTATTTAACATTATCCAATGTAATGTTTCAGCTGGCTTTCTACAAATACAGGAATTTACAATGTGGTTTGGGGAACTGGACAACTTGGCACACCTCTGTTATTCTGCAAAGGTGTAAAAATAGAAGCTCCTATAATTTTTTAGCATAGCTACTCTGCCCCTTTGTTAATCTGTTTTCTATGATCAAGCAGGACATTTTCCTCTCACACTCATTTACACTTTGGTTGAATACCTCTTCTTGCTTTGTGTGTTCTCCTATTTCAGCAGCAGTTCACCATAGAACAGCAGGGTGATAGAAGACTCTTCATGTAGCCATGGGCATCTCTATTTCCCTAGTTCTTGATGGCAGGCATCTGCTTGAGACACTACTACAGTGGGAACTTCCCAATCATGGCTCCTGTGTCTCTGGGTCTTTGTAACTGATACAGTAGCTGAGACACACATTGTTACACATCACTGGAAAAAAACTAAACAAACAGGGATATCTATCTACTATAGAAAGGCATGTGGGAGAGAGTTCAGCCATTTTTACATCATTGGAAAGAAAAACTGTTTGGAATAGCATGAATACTATACAGATATTGTTTCCAGAGTTTTATAACTCAAGTGAACCTTGAGAGAAAGTGTTCAGCAGTCACACTCTACTTTGGGGTGTGCTGAAAGCTTCACTACTGATGAGTTCCTCTAAATAGCAGACCTTGGTGCTGATTAAAACCTCATCCCGCTATTGCTACATAAAATTTCTTTTGTTCGTAACTGTGCACACATGGATATACTTTATACTTTCATACTTTGCAGTATAAATGCTGTAACAATTTTGTCTATTCTTTTCTCCAGGAATGAATGCTACTTTATATTGTATTAGTGCTGCATTAATGGATTTTATAGGAATTTATTTGAGTAAACTATTTGAATTTTCCTCAAAGAGATCTGAAATATGTAGTTTTATTGTTACTTTGGGGAAGTATAAATAATAAGTTTCGTCATAAAATTTTAGCTGTTTGAAGCGTTTGATTTTAATTTCTGCTGCTTTGAACATCTGCTTCTTGTAATGAATTAAATTATATTGCTTGTGTTTAACCAGACAATCACTTGCCTATGAATGAGGAGTAAAGTCCTTATAGGAATGTTTGAGAAACACTTAACCCTGTTTTAGATCCAGGCAGTCTCCTTATGGCATATTTTAGAGCATTAGGAACAGTCCTCAGGGTTTTACAATTTAATCTAGAAAACTGGCTTTTCATTTCACTAACTATATTTCTAATTCAAATATTTATGTGTAGCTAACTATAGCTTTAAGATATGAAGTTATCCAATTGAGAATTAGATAATTTTAATAAATGTTGCTTGTTAGTAAAATACTCCTGCTCTGATTATACACATAGAAGAAACTGTGTTCTCCACAAATCTTTATGCTTAAGTCTGAACCTCAAATGTGACAATTTAAGAAATGTTGGGAGGTGACTCAAATGTGAGAGTGAAATGTCAATGGGTTGTATCAGTGTCCTTATAGAAGAGTCAAGAAAGTTCCCTTGTTCCTTTTCAGTCATCTGATGACTCAAAGAGAAGATTATGAAGACAATGGAGTTTCTTATCAGAAGACACAGAACCAGTTGGCATATCGTTCTTGAGTTACTGTTTTCCAGAGCCATGAGAAATAATTGTGGTTTAAGTTTCCCGGTATTTTTCTTACAGTGGACTGAAAAAAACAAATGCTTTGATATGTGCATCTGCACACATCAACTTGAGCATTTAGGTATATGCATCAATTTACAATATAGGCATCATATGGATTACAATTACAATCAATTTATATATATAGGAATCTCTTTCTGGATGGTAGCTAATTCACAGATTTGTAAACAGAAAAATGTTTTATAGGAAAAATGGTAAGAATAATTTAATAAAATAATCTTGACATGAAAATATATAAATGAGAAAGCTATGAAAGTTACATATGCATCAATAGGGGAAGATTAATAAATATGTTTGAACAAAATTAAAGAGAGCATATCATAACAAAATAGCAAATTCTAATGACAAATGGCAAAGGTTTATTTTTATTTATTCATTATTTTTTCTTTTATTGAAAATAGATTTTTTTTCACATAAAATATTCTGATTACAGTTTCCCCTCTTTCTCACAATTCTTCCATACCCCCTTCCTATCTGAATACACCCCCTTTCTGCCTCTCATTAAAAAACAAACATGCTTAATCGTATGACATAATTAATTTAATATAATATAATACGATTTAGTGTAAAAGGTAGAACAAAACCTAACACACAGGAATAAGACAAAACAAACAAACAAAAGGAAAAGACCCTGAGAAAAGTCACTGGACACAGATGTAGCTATAGAGACCTGCTTGCTCTCAACTAAGAAATCCCATAAACACTAAACTAAAATCCATAATATATACGCAAAGGACTTGTAGGGTAAAAAAAGAGAGAAAATACACAAATGAGCTAAAAATAAAAGTAAAATAAAAAAAGTGAAAATTAGAGAAAAAGAAAAAGCCCTAACATGCCATTATAAGACAAGGAACCTCCAAAGATGCCATCAAGTTCATTTTCTGCTGGGTATGCAGGCTACCTTTAAGAGTGGTTTGTTTAAGAGTTGAGACTCCCTTGGAGAAAACTAAATTTTCATTTGCAAGTGGTTATTAATTGAAAATAGCTTAGAAGTGAGGGATCAGCACATGCGTACACTTTTCCTTTCAGCTCTAGCACCCCATCTGGTGCAGATCCAAGCACTCCCTGTGCATGCTGCCATGGTCTCTGTGAGCTCACAGGTGCATGATCCCATTGATTTAGAGGGCCTTCTTTTTGGTGTCCTCTGTTTTGTCTGTCTCTTAGACTCTTTCTGTCTCTTCTTCCACAGGGTTCCCTGAGCCCTGAGGGGAGGGATTTGATGGAGGCATGAGGGTTCTATGATGACAGTTATGGTATTCAGCCATCCGATCACCAAAGTAGGCCAGCTCAGGCACCCTCTTGACTATTGCCAGTAGTCTGTAGTGGAGTCATCCTTGTGGATTCTTGGGAATTTCCCTAGCACTCTGCTTCTCCCTATTTCCATGATGTCTTCATTTATCATGGTATCTCTTTCCTTGGTTTCCCACTCTGTTCCCATTTCAGTTCAAACCTCCAGCTCCCCTAAGCTCTTATCCACTGTCCCTTGCCCTCCATTACTCCCCCTCACCCCCAGTTTGCTCATGTAGATCTCATCCATTTCTCCATCATTGGGCAATCCATGCATCCTTCTTAGGGGCCTCCTTACTAGCTAGTTTCCGTGGAGCTGTGGGTTGCAGTCTGTTTATCCTCTGCTTTATATCTAGTTTCCACTTAGGAGTGAGTACATACTATGTTTGTCCTTCTGAGTCTGGGTTACCTCACTCAGAATGATATTTTCTAGTTCCATCCATTTGCCGGCAAACCTCATGATGTCATTGTTTTTCTCTGCTGAGTAGTACTCCATTGTGTATATATACCACATTTTCTTTATCCATTCTTCAGTTGAGGGGCATCTAGATTGTTTCCAGGTTCTGGCTATTACAAATGCTGCTATGAACATAGTTGAGCATGTGTCCTTGTGGTATAATTGAGAATTCCTTGGGTATATGCCCAAGAGTGGTATAGCTAGGTCTTGAGGAGGACTGATTCCCAATTTTCCGAGAAACCGCCATACTGATTTCCCAAGTGGCTGTACAAGTTTGTATTCTCACCAACAGTGTAGGAGTGTTCCCCTTGCTCCACATCCTCTACAACATAAGCTGTCTTCAGTGTTTTTGATCTTAGCTATTCTGACAGGTGTAAGATGGTATCTCAGAGTCATTTCGATTTGCATTTCCTGATGACTAAGGATGTTGAGCAATTCCTTAAATGTCTTTTGGCCATTTGAGATTCTTCTGTTGAGAATTCTCTGTTTAGCTCTATAGCCCATTTTTTAATTGGACTGTTGCTTATTTTGATGTCTAGTTTCTTGAGTTCTTTATATATTTTGGAGATCAGCTTTCTGTCAGATGTGGGGTTGGTGAAGATCTTTCCCCATTCTGTAGGCTGTTTTTTTGTCTTATTGACCATGTCCTTTGCCCAACAAAAGCTTCTCTGTTTCAAGAGGTCCCATTTATTAATTGTTTCTCTCAGTGTCTGTGCTACTGGTGTTATATTTAGGAAGTGATCTCTTGTGCCAATGTGTTCAAGACTACTTCCTACTTTCTCTTCTATCAGGTTCAGAGTAACTGGATTTATGTTGAGGTCTTTGATACACATGGACTTAAGTTTTGTGCATGGTGACAGATATGGAAGTATTTGCAGTCTTCTACATGTTGACATCCAGTTACCCCAACACCATTTGTTGAAGATGCTTTCTTTTTTCCATTGTACAGTTTTGGCTTCTTTGTCAAAAATTAGGTGTTCATACATGTGTGGATTAATGTCAGGGTCTTCAATTCGACTCCATTGGTCCACATGTTGGTTTTTATGCCAGTACCAAGATGTTTTTATTACTGTAGCTCTAAAGTAGAGCTTAAAGTGAGGGATCGTGATGCCTCCAGAAGTTGCTATATTGTACAAGGTTCTTTTAGATATCCGGGTTTTTTGTTTTTCCATATGAAATTGAGTATTGTTCTTTCCTGGTCTGTGAAGAATTGTGTTGGGATTTTGATGGGAATTACATTGAATCTGTAGATTGCTTTTGGTAAGATTGCCATTTTTACTATGTTAGTCCTACCTATCCAAGAGCATGGGAGATCTTTCCATTTTAAATTTCTTTCTTCAGAGACTTAAAGTTCTTGTCAAACAGGTCCTTCACTTGCTTAGTTAGAGTTACCCCAAGGTATTTTATATTATTTGTGGCTATTGTAAAGGGTGGTGTTTCTCTGATTTCTTTCTCAGCCCTTTTATCATTTGTATATAGGAGGGCTACTGATATTTTGAGTTAATCTTATATCCTGTCATATTACTGAAGGAGTTTATCAGCTGTAGGAGTTCCCTGGTAGAATTTTTGGGGTCACTTATGTACACTATCATATTGTCTGCAAATAGTGAAAGTTTGACTTCTTCCTTTTCAGTTTTTATCCCTTTGATCTCCTTTTGTTGTCTTATTGCTCTAGCTAGAACTTCAAGTACTATATTGAATAAATATGGGGAGAGTAGAGAGCCTTGTCTTGTTTTTGATTTTAGTTGAATTGTTTAGAGTTTCTCTCCATTCAATTTGATGTTGGCTGTTGGCTTGCTGTAAATTGCCTTTATTATGTTTAGGTATGTTCCTTGTATTTCTGATCTCTCTGGGACCTTTATTATGAAGGGGTGTTGGATTCTGTAAGGGCTTTTTCAGCATTTAATGAGATGACCACGTATTTTTTTTTTCAGTTTTTTAATATGGTATATCACATTGACAGATTTTCGTATGTTGAATGATCCTTGCATCTCTGGGATGAAGCCTACTTGATTACGGTGGATAATTTTTTTGATGTGTTCTTGGATTCGGTTTGCCAATATTTTATTGAGTATTTTTGCATCAATGTTCATGAGCGAGATTGGTCTGTAGTTCTCTTTCTTTGTTGCATCTTTGTTTGGCTTGGGAATCAGGGTAATTGTAGCCTCATAGAAGGAGTTTGGTAATGTTCCTTGTTTCTATTGTGTGGAAAAATTTGAAGCGTATTGGAATTAGCTCTTCTTTGAAATTCTGGCAGAATTCTGCGCTGAAACCATCTGGTCCTGGACTTGTTTTGGTTGGGAAACTTTTAATGACTGTTTCTATTTCCTTAGAGGTTATTGGCCTTTTAAAATAGTTTATCTGATCTTGATTTAACTTTGGTATGTGGTACTTATCCAGAAAATTGTCCATTTCTTTCAGATTTTCTAATTTTGTGGAGTACAGGTTTTTGAAGTATGACCTGATGATTCCCTGGATTTCCTCATTGTCTGTTGTTATGACTCCCTTTTCATTTCTGATTTTGTTGATTTGAATGCTCTCTCTCTGCTTTTTGATTAATTTGGATAAGGGCTTGTCTATCTTGTTGATTTTTTCAAAGAACCAACTTTTTGTCTCATTGATTATTTGTATTGTTCTCTTTGTTTCTATTTCATTGATTTCAGCCCTCAATTTGATTATTTCCTGCCATTGATTCCTCCTGGGTGAGTTTGCTTCTTTTTGTTCTAGAGCTTTCAAGTGTGCTGTTAAGTCACTAGTGTGAGATTTCTCCATTTTCTTTATGTGGGTATTAAGTGCTATGAATTTTCCTCTTAGCACTGCTTTCATAGTGTCCCATAAATTTGGGTATGTTGTACTTTCATTTTCATTGAATTCTAGGAAATCTTTAATTTCTTTCTTTATTTCTCTCTTGACCCATTGGTGATTCATTTGGGCATTGTTCAGTTTTCATGATATTGTACGTTTTCTGTAGATTTTGTTGTTGTTGAAATCTAACTTTAAGCCATGGTGGTCTGATAAAGTACAGGAAGTTATTCAAATTTTTTGTATCTGTTGAGATTTGCTTTGTGTTCCAGCATGTGGTCAATTTTAGAGAAGGTTCCATGGGGTTCTGAGAAGAAGTTATATTCTTTTGTGTTAGGGTGGAATGTTCTATAGATATCTATTAAGTTCATTTGAGTCATAACTTCTGGTAGGTCCCTTATTTCTCTGTTAAGTTTCAGTCTGGCACTGATGAGAATGGAGTGTTGAAATCTCCCACTACAAGTGTGTGGGGTTTGATGTGCAATTTAAGCTTTAGTAATGTTTCTTTTACACATGTGGGTGCCCTTGTATTTGGGGCATAAATGTTCAGAATTGAGACTTCATCTTGGTTGATTTTCTCTGTGATAAGTATGTAATGTCCTTCCCAATCTCTTTCGATTGATTTTAGTTTGAAGTTTATTTTTATTAGATATTAGGATAGCTACACCAGCTTGCTTCTTAAGTCCATTTGATTGTAAAGTGTTTTCCCAGCCTTTTACTCTAAGATAAGTCTGTCTTTAAAGTTGAGGTGTGCTTCATGTATGCAGCAGAAGGATGGATCCTGTTTACATATCCATTCTGTCAGCCTGTGTCTTTTTATAGGCAAATTGAGACCATTGATATTAATGGATATTAATGACCAGTGATTGTTAATTCCTGTTATTTTTTTGTTGGTAGTGTTGTGTATTTCTCTTCTTTGGTAGTTGTTGGTGCGGGATTATCTATTGCCTATATTTAATGGGCATATCTAACTTCCTTAGGTTGAATTTTTTCCTTCTAGTACTTTCTGTAGGGCTGGATTTGTAGATAGATATTGTTTAAATCTGGTTTTATCATGGAATATTTTGTTTACTCCATCTATGGCAACTGAGAGTTTTGCTGGATATAATAGTCTGGGTTGGCATCCATGGTCTCTTAGTGTCTGCATACCATCTGTCTAGGACCTTCTGACTTTCAGAGCCTCTATTGGGAAGTCAGGTGTTATTCTGATAGGTCTGCCTTTATATGTTACTTGGCCTTTTTCCTTTGCAGCTCTTAATATTTTCTTTATTCTGTATATTTATATATTATTATGTGGTGAGGGGTCTTTTTTTTTTT
>CABHPP010143461.1:3924-33274 GCA_902168425.1 Peromyscus attwateri
GGTAGCCTGACATTGGTGCCACTGAGATGAATTACAGATTTTCATAGGGTTTCCCACACCCCTTCAATTTCTCTGTTCTTGCCAACTTTTTAAAAATTTATTTGAGAATTTTCTTTTAAAATATTTTTTAGATTTATTTTTTATGTATATGAATGCTTTTCATGCATGTATGTATGTGTGCCACATGCGTACCTGGTGCCTGTGGAGGGCGTTGGATTCCCTGGACTGCAGTTACAGTTGGGGGCTGACATGTGGGTGCTGGGAATTGAACCCCAGGTCTGTCACAAGAGCAGCCAGTGCCGTAACCTTCTGATGCCTGTGTCTTGGTTCTTACTGCAGTTTAATTTGCATTTCCTGAATGGTTAATGCTTAGACTTTCCCCATGTGCTTATCTGCCACTCCTGGCTTCTCCTCAGTGAAGTGGGGTGGAAGGGGTCTTCACAGCTCTTAACTGCATTCTCGCTGGGTTGCTGGCTGTCTTGCTGTGGAGTTTGCAGAGATTTTTATACATTCTAGACACTAGTTCTTGTCAGCTATGTGATTTGCAAACACTTCCCAGGAGGCTTTCTTTTCATCCTCCTAACAGGGCCTTTAGCTGAGCAAATGTTTTTGGTTGTGGTAGCTCCCCACTTACCAATTTGCCTTTCTATGCATTTTGATTTTCCCGTCACATCTCAGAACCCTGCCTAGCTGCAAATCCCACGGTTTTTATCCTAGGCTTTTTTCTTAAAAGATTTATGGCTTCACATTTATATCCATGATTTGTGTGTTTATGTGTGTGCGTGTGTGGTGTATGCATGTATATTTGTGTGTTCATGTCTAAAGGCCAAAGGTCAATGTGGAATGTCTTCCTCTAGCTCTTTCTATTGAATTTTGGGAAACAGTCTTTCCCTGAACCTGGAGCTTGCTGATTGTCTAGACTGGCGGGCTATGCCTGATTTTTACATAGATCTGAGTCCAGACCTCCAGGCTTGCATGGCAAACACCTTACTAACTGAACCAACCCCCATCTGTGGTTGTTGCTTTTTGACAGAGTCTCACATGGTAGCTCAGGCTGACTTTGATCAACTTCTCAGAATCTGTCTGCCTGAGATCCCCAAGTTCTAGGATTACAGGCTTATTCTGTCACACGATCTATTTTGTACAAAGATTAATTGTATTATTTATTAATTTTAAAATGTTAATTTGAGCATAAGGTACACATTTTCCCTTTTAATGTCCTAACAGGCCTCTAGCATTTGCTGAAAGGCTGCCATACCTCCTCTGAATAGCTTGGTATTTTTGTGAAGAGTCTGTTGGGCATGTTTGTGTGGGATATTCCTAAAGTCCTTATCAGTACCTGTGATGGTCAGTCTCAACTGTCACCTTGAGATCTAGACTCACCCAGGAGAAGGGCCTCTGGGCAAGCCTACGGGGGATTAGCTTGGTTAGGTTGATTGATTAGGAAGACCTGCCCGCTGTGGGTGGAATCCTTCCCTGACTGTATCAAAATATTAGATTATATCAAGATCCCAGACTGTATGAAAAAGAAGAAAGAAAGCTGAACACAAACATCCACCACTCTGCATGTGAAGGGGCTGGACCTGCAGACCTAAAGCTGTAAGATCTCTGTGACACAGGGCAGCAACAGGCTGTCCAAGAGGAGTCCCAGTGAGGGCCCACTATCAAGGGTGTAGCAGAAGCCAGAGGCCTCGAACCAGAACAATGACTCATTGCAATGAACACTTACGAGTAAAGATGTGTGGACTAAAGGGTATACTGTGTGACTCACCACAGTCCATGCCCCCAGACTTTTCTTTTTCCTTCTTCCTTTCTTCCTTTCTTCCTTCCTTCCTTTCTTCCTTCCTTCCTTCCTTTCTTTCTTTTTTCTTTCTTTCTTTCACTTTCTTTCTTTCTTTCTTTTTTTTTTTGGTATGTTAGGTTTGATTGTTTTTGGTTTTTCTTTTAAATTTTATTTTATCAGGGGAGGATTGCAAAGGGCAGAGGGTGGATATGAAGGGATGGGGAGATGAATGGGATCTCCCCTGATCCTCACCACCAGGGCAAGCTCTCCAGCACTGCCCCAGCTAGCTCACCCAATGCAGCAGCAGCAAGGAGCAGGGCCAGTTCTCCTGCTCTCACACCCTTGGGGCCAGCTCACCCACACCACCAGGGCCAGCTCTACTTTGCCCAGGCAAGATGAAGGGCCCACTCTCCTGTATGCTGCAGCCAATGAGCAGCAGGGCCAGCTCTCCTGCCGTGGCAAGGGGCAATGGGGGGTGTGTGTGGTGGTAGATTGTTTGTAATCTAAGAAATAAAACTTGCCTGAAGATCAGAGGACAGAGTTAGCCACAGAGGTCAGGCAGTGGTGGCACACACCTTAATCCTAGCACTCAGGAGGCAGAGGCAGAGATCTCTCTGGATTTCTGTGAGTTCAAGGCCACACTGGGCTACATGAGATTAATCCAGTCTAAAAGAGAAACAGAGCCAGGCAGTGGTGGCACACACCTTTAACTCCAGCACTTGGGATCACACACCTTTAATCCCAGCACTAGGAAGGTTGAGACAGGAAGTGATATGGCTGGGTAGAGAAAGGAATATAAGATGGGAGGAGGCAGGAACTCGCTCTCTTTCAGGCTGAGGAGTTGGTGAGGTAAGAGGTGGTGGCTATGACTTACTCTGCTTCTCTGATCTTTCAGCTTTCACCCTGATATCTGGCTCTAGGTTTTTATTAATATCAATTAGGATTCGTGCAACAGGGGGAGGGCTTCTTTCCTTACCGGTTCTGCCACATGGCAGACAAAGGGGGATGGGGTCAGCTTCCGTGCTCTCACCCCTCAGGGCTGGCTCACCTGCACCCCACCAACAGGCTCAGCTCTACTCTGTTGCCTGGGGGAGGTGCAGGGCCCATTCATTCTCCCAAGCGCTGCAACCTGTGAGGTACATACAGGACCAGCTCTCCCACTCTCATAAACTCAGGGCCAGCTCTCCCACCTGCTACAGATAGCAGAGGATGAGGGATGGGGGAGGGTATCTCTCCTTCACCCACTCGACCATATGGCAGCTAAGGGGTGGGGCCAGATCACCTGCACCCTTGTCAAAAGGATCAGCTCTACTGTGCTGTCCAGGTGAGGTGCAGGGCTGCTCTGCCAAGTGCTGAAGCTGGCGAGGGGCACAGTCAGCTCTCCCCGCTGGTGACCCCAGGACTAGCTTTCCTACCTGTAGTAGATGGTGACGGGGGTCATCTCTCCCTTGCCCATGCCACCATGTGACAGAAGGATAGTGGGGCTAGCTCTCCCACTCTCAAGCCTTCAGGGCAGGCTCACCCCCTGTCAACGGGGTCAGCTGAGCTGCCCAGGTGAGGTACAGGGTTGGTGGGGTCAGGGAGAACCCTAGTGCAGCAACCAGTTTGGGGCAGGGCCAACTCTGTGCATCCCCATCCTCACTGTCTTCGGTGGTAACAAGAGTCACTCAGACATCAACATAGAATGCGGCTATGGCAAGGACCTAGACATGGCCTTTTGCAGCAGGCCATTAAGATCTGTATGGCCCTGGCAGTGGCATGGCCCTTGGACACTAACATGGCCCTAGGAGGTGACCCAGATCCCAGACTTCCGAGTAACACTTGGTGGCAACACAGGCCATGGATATCAACACAGATCCTGGCTGCAGTTGGACCATGGACCCAGACCTGGGCCTTGTCAGTAGCCTGGGGCAGGATGTCACCATGGCCCTGGTTGGCAGTGCAGGACACTCAGATCAGCATGGCTTGGCAGCTGCAAGTCCCTTGAACACCAACATGGCCGAAGGTGGTGGCCTAGATCCCAGGCATCCACATGGCCCCCAAAGGCAACAGGAGCCTCAGACATCAATGTAGACCCTGGTAGCAGCCACTGACCCAGATATGGCTCTGGCCACAATTCATCGAGGACAACATCATGGCTCCAATTGGCAGCACATGTCACTCAGGTGTGTATGGCCCTGCAATGGCACAGCCCTCTGACTGCCACATTTTCTTTATCCATTCTTCTGTTGATGGATATCTAGGTTGTTTCCAGTTTCTAGCTATTATGAATAAAGCTACTATGAACATAGTTGAGCATGTGTCCTTGTGGTATGGTAGAGTGTCCATTGGGTATATGCCCAAGAGTGATATAGCTGGGTCTTGAGACAGGTCAATTCCCACTTTTCTAAGAAGCTGCCATATTGATTTCCAAAGTGACTGTACAGGTTTGCACTCCCATCAGCAATGGAAGAGTATTCCCCTTGCTCCACATCCTCGATAGCATGAGATATCACTTGTGTTTTATATCTTCGCCATTCTGACAGGTGTAAGATGGAATCTCAGAGGTGTTTTGATTTGCATTTCCCTGATGGCTAAGGATGTTGAACATTTCTTTTGAGAATTCTCTATTTAGAGTTGTACCACAATTTTTTTTTTTTTTCCGAGACAGGGTTTCTCTGTGTAGCTTTTGCGCCTTTCCTGGAGCTCACTTGGTAGCCCAGGCTGGCCTCGAACTCACAGAGATCCGCCTGGCTCTGCCTCCCGAGTGCTGGGATTAAAGGCGTGCGCCACCAACGCCCGGCCTGTACCACAATTTTTAATTGAATTCTTTGGTTTATTGATGGCTGTTTTTTTTGAGTTTCTTCCATATTTTGGAAATCAGCCCTCTGTCAGATGTGGGGTTGGTGAAGACCTTTTCCTATTCTGTAGGCTGCTATTTTGTCTTTTTGATGGTGTCCTTTGCCTTACAGAAGCTCTTCAATTTCATGAGGTCTCATTTATTAATTATTGATCTTAATGCGTGTATGATTGGTGTTCTGTTCAGGAAGTTGTCTCCCGTGCCAATGAGTTCAAGGCTGTTCCCCACTTTCTCTTCTATCAGGTTCAGTGTATCTGATCTTATGTTGAGATCTTTGATCCACTTGGACTTGGGTTTATTAGGGTGATAGATATGGATCTATTTGCATTCTTCTACATGCTGAAATCCAGTTAGATTAGTACCATTTGTTGAAGATGCTTTCTTTTTTCCCTTGTGTATTTCTGGCTTCATTATCAAAAATCAGGTGTCCTTAGGTATGTGGATTTATGTCTGGGTCTTCAGTTTGATTCCATTCTTCAACATGTCTGCTTTTATGCTAATACCATGTGGTGTTTATTACTACAGCTTTGTAGTACAGCTTCACATCAGGGACGACGATACCTCCAGAAGTTCTTTTATTGTACAGGATTGTTTTAGCTATCCTGGGTTTTTTGTTTTTCCATATGAAGTTGAGACTTGTCCTTTCAAGGTCTGTGAAGAGTTATGTTGGGATTTTGATGGGGACTGCATTGAATCTGTAGATTGCTTTTGGTAAGATGACCATTTTTACTATGTTAATCCTACCTACCCATGAGCATGGGAGATCTTTCCATTTTTTGATGTCTTTCTCCAATTTCTGTCTTCAAAGACTCAAAGTTCTTGCCAAACAGGTCTTTCACTTACTTGGTTAGAGTTATTTGTGACTATTGTGAAGGGTATTATTTCCCTGATTTCTTTCTCAGCCTGATTATCGTTTATGAATAGGAGGGCTGTTGATTTTTTTTTTTTGAGTTTATCTTGTATCCAGCCACTTAGCTGAAGGTATTTATCAGCTCTAGAAGTTCTCTGGTAGAATTTGGGGTTCACTTATGTATACTATCATATCATCTGCAAATATCGACACTTTGATTTCTTCCTTTCAAATTTGTATCTCCTTGATCTCCTTTAGTTGTCTTATTGTTCTAGCTAGAACTTCAAGTACTATATTTAATAGATAAGGAGAAAGTGGACAGCCTTGTCTTGTTTTTGATTTTAGTGGAATTGCTTTGTTTCTCTCTGTTTAATTTGATGTTGGCTGTTGGCTTGCTGTATATTGCCTTTATTAAGGTATGTTCCTTGTATCCCTGATCTCTCCAAGACTTTTATCATGAAGGGGTATTAGAATTTTTGTCAAAGTTTTTCAGCATCTAATGAGATTATCATGTGTGTTTTTTTTTAATTTCAGTTTGTTTATGTAGTGGATTATATTGGCAGTTTTCCGTATGTTGAACCATCTCTGCACCTCTGGGATGAAAGCCCATCTGATCATGGTGGATGATCTTTTTGATATGTTCTTGGATTCAGTTTGCAAGTACTTTATTAAGTATTTTTACATCAGTGTTCATGAAGGAGACTGGTCTGTAATTCTCTTTATTTGTTGAGTCTTTGTGTGGTTTGTGTATCAGGGTATCTGTGGCCTCATAAAATGAATTTGGCAAAAAAAAAATGAATTTGGCAATGTTCCTTCTGTTTCTATTTTAGGAGTATTGATATTAGCTCTTCTTTGAAAGTATGGTAGAATTCTGCTCTAAAACCATCTGGCCCTGTCCTTTTTTTTTTTTTTTTTTTTGGTTGGGAGACTTTTAATGACTGCTTCTATTTTCTTAGGGGTTATAGGTTTATTTAAGTTGTTTATCTGATCTTGATTTAACTTTGGTAAGTGGTATCTATTGAGAAAATTGTTCATTTCTTTTACATTTTCCAATTTTGTGGAGTTGAATATTTTATTAATTTGAATATTGTCTCTCTGTCTTCTAGTTAGTTTGGACAAGGGTTTGTCTATCTTGTTGATTTTTCCCAAAGAACCAACTCTTCCTTTCATTGACTCTTTGTATTGTTCTGTTTGTTTCTATTTTATTGATTTCAGCCCTCAGTTTGATTACTTCCTGCCTTCTACTCCTCTTGGGTGTGTTTGTTTCTTTTTGTTTTAGAGCTTTCAGGTGTGCTGTTAAGTTGTTAGTATGAGATCTTTCTAGTTTCCTTATGAAGGCACTTAGTACTTTGAACTTTCCTCTTAGCACTGCTTTCATAGTGTCCCATAAATTTGGGTATATGTGCATTTATTTTCATTGAATTCTAGGACGTCTTTAATTTCTTTCTTATATCTTCTTTGACCCAGTGGTGATTCAGTTGAGAGTTGTTCAGTTTCCATGAGTTTGTAGGCTTTCTATTGTTTCTATTGTTGTTGAAATCCAGCTTTAATCCATGGTGGTCTGATAAAGTACAGGGGGTTATTTCAATTTTCTTGTATCTGTTGAGACTTGCTTTGTGATCAAGTATATGGCCAATTTTGGAGAATGTTCTATGAAGTGCTAAGAAGGTGTAACACAAATTGCTAAATGGTCTTATTAATAAAAAACCTGGAGCTAGATATTGGGGTGAAAGCTTAGAGATCAGAACCAGCCAGCCACAAGTTCTTCCTGCTAGGAAATCCTCAGCTCAAGAGAGAGCTACTTCCTGTATACTCACACCTATATACCTTTCTGTGCCCTGCCATCTTACTTCCTCTCTCCACCCATCTACATCACTTCCTCTTTCTGCCCAGCTCTGTCACTTCCTGTCTATCTGTATAGACCTCCAGACCTCTATGGTTAACTAGTGCTAGGATTAAAGGCATGTGCTATCACTGCCTAACTTCTATGTTTAATATAGTGGCTGGCTTTTTCCTCTGATCCCCAGGCAACCTATATTTATTAGAGCACAAATAAAATATCACCACAAGAAGGTGTATTCTTTTGTGTTTGGGTGAAATGTTCTGTAGATATCTTTAGGTCCATTTGGCTTATAATGTCTGTTAGCTCTGTTATTTCTCTGTTTAGCTTTTATCTGGATGACCTGTCCATTGGTGAGAGTGGGATATTGAAGTCTCCCATAGTTACTGTGTGAGGTTTAATGTGTGATTTAAGCTTTAGTAATGTTTCTTATACAAATGTGTGTGCCCTTGCATTTGGGGCAAAGATGTTAAAAATTGCAGTGTCATCTTGGTGGACTTTTCCTTTGATGAGAATGAAATGTCCTTCTCCGTCTCTTTTGATTAATTTTGGTTGGAAGTATACTTTGTTAGATATTAGAATGGCTACACTAGCTTGCTTCTTAGGTCTGTTTACTTGGAATATGTTTTTCTAACCCTTTACTCTGAGGTAATGTCTATGTTTAGTATTGAGGTGTATGTCTTGTATGCAGCAGAAGGAAGGATCCTATTTTCATACCCATTCCTGTTATTCTGTGTCTTTTTATTGGGGAATTGAGTCCATTGACAATGAGCAATATTAATGACCAATGGTTGTTAATTCCTGTTATTTTGGTGTTGGTGATAGTGTGTGTGTGTGTGTGTGTGTGTGTGTGTGTGTGTGTGTGTGTGCATGTTTTCCTTTTTGGGTTAATCTGGTGTGAGATTATTTATTGCGTGTATTTTCATGGGTGTAATTAACCTCCTTGGATTGGAGTTTTCCTTCTAGTACCTTCTGTAGGGCTGGATTTGTGGATGGATATTGGTTAAATTTGACTTTATCACAAAATATCTAATTTTCTCCATCTATGGTGATTGAAAGTTTTGCTGGATATTAATAAGTTTTAGGCCTCTGATTTGGTTGCAACAAACCAAATCAGACTGTATCAGGAAAAGCCCAGGTTTAATGGGTGACGCGTTCCCAGGCAATTCCCACCCTGCAGAGAGGAGACGGGGAAGGGAGACCAGAAGAACCACGAGTCTGTTTTCAGGGTGTGTGTCGGGGAATGCTGCATATATATCTCCTGTGGGAGTCATCCTGAGCCTTTCTGGGGTGGAGCTGTGTTTGGTGGGCTCTGAAGGGGCAGGTTTGGGGAGGAGCTCTGTGAGGTGGAGCCCCCACCCAAACAGGTATAGTAATCTGGGTTGTCACTCATGGTCTAAGAGTCTGCAGCATATCTGTCCAGGCCTTTTTGGCTTTCAGAGTCTCCACTGAGAAGTCAGGTGTAATTCTGATAGGTGCCTTTATATGTTACGTGCCCTTTTTCCTTTGCAGCTTTTAATATTCTTTCTTTTGTTCTATATGTTTAGTGTTTTGATTATTATGTGGTGGTGGGACTCTTTTTCTGGTCCGCTCTATCTGTAAGGTTCTTATACCTTTATAGGCATGCTCTTCTTTAGGTTAGGAAATTTTTCTTCCATGATTTTGTTAAGTATATTCTTTGGGTTTTTGAGCTAGGATTCTTCTCCTTCCTTTATACCTATTATTCTTAGCTTTTGTCTTTTCATAGTGTCCCAGATTTCCTTGATGTTTTTGTATTAGGAATTTTTTAGACTTAACATTTTCTTTGACCAATGAATCTATTTCTTCTATCATATCTTCAACGCCTGAGATTCTCTCTTCCATCTCCTGTATTCTCGTGGTGATACTTGCATCTTTAGTACCTGGTCATTTACCCAGACTTTCCATTTCCAGAATTCCCTCAGCTTGTGTTTTCTTTATTGCTTCTATTTCCATTTTCTGGTCTTGGACAGTTTCCTTTAGCCGATTGTTTGCTTTTTCTTGGCTTTCTTTAAGGGATTTATTGATTTCCTTCAGTATTTGTCATTTCTTCAGTTTCCAAAAGGAATTTTTTCATTTCGTCTTTAAGGACATATATCTATTATCTTCAGAAAGTTGGTTTTAAGGTTGTTTTCTTGTGCTTCAACCGCATTGGATTCGTCAGGTCTTGCTGGGCTCTGATGGTGCCATGTTGTCCTTTCTGTTGTTGATTGTGTTCTTACACTGGCTCTAGGCATCTGGATTTGGGATGATTATAGGTCTAGGTGTTGATTCCTGCATTTGTCTTTGTTGGATGGGTGTTTTGTTCCTTGGTTTCTCTGGTCTTCTGGCCTATGTGGCCAGGGGTTCTGGTGACTAGTGAGTCTTCAGATACAGTAGATTGTCTCCAATAGGGTTTTTGCAGCCTCTAAAACCTCTGGAGTTTTGGGTGCCAAAATTGCCTCTGCATTTTCAAGTACCTGTGTGGCTTCTGGGGTTCTGGGTACCTGCTTGGTCTCTGAGATTGCTAGTATAGCTTGGCCTCCAGTTCAGCAAAAGTTTTCTGCCAAAGTTGTGGGCTGGGATCTGGAGCTCAAGGCAAGGGGGTTCAGTCTGGGGCTGTTGGGTGGGTGATGTCTTAATTATGGTCCCTAGGACTAGCCTGGCTTCCTGTAAAGGAGCAGGAGGTATGGGCTGGGATGTGGAGCCCAGGGGAGGGGTGCTGCTGGGGGATGTTGGGCTGGCTTTAAGGAGTGTTGGGAGGTGTGTGTGGATGGGTATGGGGAAGGAGGTCTAAAATTATATATATTTGTCTTTCGAGTCAGGGCTTCTCTGTGTAGTTTGGTGCCTGTCATGGGTCTCGCTCTGTAGACCAAGCTATCCTTGAACTCACAGAGATCTGCCTGGCTCTGCCTCCCGAGTACTGGGATTAAAGGCGTGTGCCACCACCACCCAGCTAAAATTATATTTTTAATTACCTTACAAAGTGTGAGTTTCCATAAGGTCTTTCATACTGATTTATGGTTTTGTTTTAAGGACTTGGTCCATTTCAGGTTGGTTTTCTGATAACCATTTGTGTTTGTATCTGTCCTTGTTTTGGTAATTTATACCCTTTTTAAAAAAAATTTGTCAGTCTGGCTATAGATTAGTCAATTTATTGATTTGTTTTCCAGAGACAGCTCTGAGTTTTCTCCACTTTCTCTGCTTTGCTTATCATTGCTCCCTATGCTTCATTGCTTTCAACTTGTTTTGTGGCTTTTTTTTTTTTTTGACTTTATGCTCCTAGATTCTGCAGATTTGAGTCTTATCCTGTTTGCTAATGTATGCATTTAGTCACTAAATTTCCCTCTTAGCATTGCTTAAGCCTGCTTGTGAAGGAGACTCTCAAAGTGGAAAGGTGGATAGCCTACCAAAGTCTCAGCTGTCTAGTGGACAGCCTATCAAAGCCTCAGTTGTTTAGTGGATAGCCTATCAAAGCCCCAGGTTTCACAGTGGATAGCCTATCAAAGCCTCAGCTGTCTAGTGGATAGCCTATCAAAGCCCCAGGTTTCACAGTGGATAGCCTATCAAAGCCTCAGCTGTCTGTGGTCTCTGACTGGATTATTCTTGTCTTTTCCTAGTGAGAAAGGGGTTTTGCTGATTTTTTTTTGGTTTGATACATTGCCAGCTTTTCCAGCTCCAGTTCAGGGATATGTGAGGGTGTTGGTTTGCTGGGGCTGCCCCAACAGTGTGCCACAGACTGGTGGCTTAAACAGCTGGAATGCATTGTCTCTCAGGCCTAAGGGCTGATCATCTGAAATCAAGATGTTGACTGGATGTGTTCCTGCTGAGTGCTGTGAGGAAGAATCTGGGTTCAGGCCTCCTTCTTAGCTGCCTGTGGTTTCCTGTCAATCTTTGGCATTCCTTGACTGATAGGAGCAGGACCTTGGTTTCTGCCTTTGTCCCCAGTGTGCTCTTGTGCCTCTGGAGCTGTGAAGGAAGAACTTCTGGTGTTTATAAGTCATCTGGTCTAAGATATTCTGCTACAGTAGCCTAAACAGACTAAGACAGCAGGTCATCACACTTGAAGGAACACAAATCGATAAGTGAGAGGCTTAATTGTTGGAAATTACCCATTATCTGTGGTGTGTGTGCAGGCTTGCACACGCCACAGTTTGCCTGTGGAGGTCAGAGGAGACCTTCCTGGAGTCTGAACCCTCACCTTCTGTGGCTCTGAGGAGTAGACCCTGGTTGCCAGGCTCCTGCAGCATGTGCTTTAACTGCTCAGCCATCTTGCCAGCCCATTAATTACCTTATGTGAAGCAAAGTAAGTTCTTACTCTTGTTAAGAAACAAACAAGACAAAACATGGTTTAGAGAAAGCTGATACTAAGCGGAGTGCTGAAGTGGTGATTTAACTTGAGTCTGCTCATGGGTTGATGCACTGGTGCATGGAGGCTGGGCCTCAGGACACACTCTCCCACTCTCCTCACAGCTGACGTCCGAGAATGCTGTATCCTAGATTACCCTGAGGAGACTCAAGTGGTCCAGGACTTAGGACTTGGTGAAGGTATGTTTAAACTTTCTGATCATTTCTGTTTGTTTTAGGGATGTACAGGATGTAGACAAGATCAGATGGGTTCAGGGTGGTTTGGCCATGGGCCCCATTTCTAAGTAAACAATTTCTTCCCATCTTCTAAGGAGAACACTGACATACCTTTTTTCTATATTTGCTTGGGGTTTTTGTTGTGCAGTTCAGGATTCACCTCAAGGCTTAACGCATGTTAGACCCATGTTCTCTGTTCATTGCACCCAGCCTAGAAACTAGTCAATAGCAGAAAAGTACCCCAAATCCTATGGTTTTCCTCACAAGGGGCTTTGTGGGCACATGGAACTCTCCGATGTTTTGACTGTATCTCTGTTCCCTATCTGCCTGCTTACAGGAAATGATATTGGGATGAAAGCCAGGAGTCCACAATCCATACTCTTTCCTCTGTATATCCTGCTTACTACAGGATACTTTTGTTTTGTTTTGCAGATGTATGGTGATATACTGTCCACCCCAATACACAGTATGTGTACCCTAATAAATTTATCTGGGGATCAAAGGACAGAGCCAGCCATTAGATTAGACATAGAGGCCAGACAGTAGTGGCACACACCTTTAATCCTATCACTCAGGAGGCAGAGATCCGTCTGGATCTCTGTGAGTTCAAGGCCACACTGGACAGTGCCAGGCAGTGGTGGCACACTCCTTTAATCCCAGCACTTGAGATCTCATGTCTTTGCTTGGGAAGGACACACACCTTTAATCACAGGAAATTGATGGCAGGAAGCAGAAAGGTATATAAGGCATGAGGACCAGGAACTAGAGGATTTTAAGCAGTTCAGCTGAGATCCCTTCTGGGTGAGGACTCAGAGTCTGTCAGTCTAAAGAAACAGGATCAGCTGAGGAGTTGGGGAGGTGAGGTTAGCTGTGATTTGTTCTGTTTTTCTGACCTTTCAGTTTTCACCCCAATATCTGGCTCCAGGTTTTCAATTAATAAGACCTTTTAAAATTTGTGTTACATATGTATGTGGATGTGTATGTACCTGTGTGTGTGCAGAGGCCAGAGGGTGATATCAGGTGTCCTGCTCTGTTACTCTCCCCCTAATCCCCTTGAGACAGGGTCTCTCAGTGAACCTGGAGCTGGGCTAGCAGCCAGCAAGCCCTGGTGATCCCCCTGTCTCTGTCCACACAGCATGGGGCTTACAGGTGTGTATGGCCATGCCCTGTCTTTTTACATCGGTGCTTGGATCTGAACTCAGGTCCTCATGATTAAGCAACAAATTCTCTTTCTCACTGAGGCACCTTGGAGACTCATTTTGCTAACATCAAATTCTTAAGTTTAAATGGTGCTGTGGTGTGTTCGTGTGTGTGCGGGCACACGTGTGTGATGGCTAAAGGTCAATCTCGGGTGTCATTCCTCTGGTATCTTCTACCTTATTTTTTGAAACAGAGTTTCTCATTGGCATGGAGCTCCCTGGTTAGACTAAGCTAGCTGACCAGTGAATAGGGGATCTGCCTGTCTCTGCCTCTCCAGCACTGGGTTACAAGTGCAGCCACCACACTGGGCTTCTTTACATGGGTTTTAGGGACCAAATTCAGATCCTGTGTGTATAAAGCAAGCACGGTACCTACTGAGCTGGCTTCCCAGCCCCCTTAGAAGGGATTTTATACCATAAATGTATCTCCCCTCAAATTTACTTGTTTTATTCCCAACCTTCAATGAGATGCATCAGGAGCGGGGGAGGGGGGCGTGCTTTAGGAAGGCATCGCCCATATGAGGGTGGAGCCTCATAAAGGTAATGGATTATCATCCTTATGAGACCTGAGGGAAATTGTTTTTCTCACCTCATGTGAGAATACAGCAATAAAGTGGCTGTCTCCAAGCCAGGAACTGGGCTGTCATCAGACTCTAATCAGCCGGTTCCTGGATCTGGGACTTTGCAGCCTCCCAAACTGTGAGAAATCCTGTTGAAGTCACACAACCTGTGGGACTTTCATACTAGCTTAACTACCATGGAAAGCTTTTGAAATGTCAGGAGCTGTAGAGGCACAGACAGCGATGCTTCCCAAGTAGGTACCATTTTGTGTAGTTCACATGAAAATGGCACTTGTTATCCACGGACATAGGGCTTCTCTTTCAGTGTGTCGACACTATTTCTTTAAAAAGAAAGAAGACTACAGGAGCTGTAGTCCTACCTTGAAGTTCTTCGTAATCTCTGTGTGCTCTGATACAGATGTACAGGCAGGGCTGTGTGTGTATTCCACGTTTAAAGAACAAGACATCAGATTGTCATTTTGTATGTTTGTTATGTGAATTTCCTTGTTCATTTTCTTGCTATTACTTCTGTAGAAACTGGACACTTGTAAAGCAACTGAATTTTACATTCCTTTATTGTATTACAAACAGGGATGATTACAAAGGAGCCAGAGGAAACGTGGTGCTCTGTTTGCTGTGTCTCAGGGGCAGCATGGCTCTCTGGCTGTGCACAGGGCACATTCAGGATCCTGCTTGATGTTAAGGCAGAGACACTACAAAAGTGAGTGTAGAAACAGCAAAGGCATGTCCTTGTGCTTCTAAAGCAAATCTTAGGGTGTTTACATAGTCCAGTGTATCTACCTAAACACCTTTCACTTTTAGGAGTCCTTGAGCTTTTGTGCCCAGCACAGAGTGGCTGCACTCAGTTTCCTTACATTTGGAGTTGAGCGCTTCCCTTTCTTGCTGCCTGTTACACAGGAAACGGGACTTTAGCATACATGATTAAAATCAGAAATAATTCATTTTTATTCCCAAACTGTTCCTTAGACAGGAAAGAAACCCTTTGGGGCTAGTCATGCTTATTCTATCCTAACAGAACAATTAGTATGTGAAATGCAGAAACAAGCAGCTTTATGGAACAAATGCTGTTTTCTAGCTGCCTTACAGAAGAGTGATTGACTTGTGGAAACTGAACCAGATTTCTGTTTCATGAGCCTGCTTTGCAAGTGTTGCACTGGAGCTTTCCCCCTTTCTTCCTTTTGGAGAGGAAGCAAATAGAAAAGGTGCAGAGCTCATATGTGTCTGTTCTGCTTGAACTTGGTGTATTTGTTAAGCGTGAACTCAGTGTGTCTCTGCAGCTCGTCGATGTGTGTGTTGAGCAGCTTCTCAAGCTCCTTGGCCCGTCTCTCTTCTTCCATCAGGAAGCGCTGTGTAGCCAGGGAAGCTGGGAAGGATACATCTGGTGGAGACTGAAGAGAGGGAGACAAGTGAGGCGTGGCCAATGCAGAGCCTTAAGTCATAGCATGCACCTCCCTGTCAGTCAACCTTGCAGTGTTGACAAAGTACCCAGTTTTGAGCAGAGTCCTCCTCCCCTTGCGATGTAGTCCCTGCTAATGAAACCCTCAAGAATTTGAGACATCTCGGTTCCACACCATTAAAGAGCTCTAGAAATGAAAACTGCAGTGACCAGCTGCAAACCCAGAGTGGACCTAAGCACCAGGGAACCCAGGCAGAACACATTTTGCTGACTCGCAAGGCAGGTAATCAGAACACAGGTAAGTCCCAGATCTGTAGCAGATTGGGTAAAGGTGATTTATTTGGAAACAGAAATCAGGCTAAGTTTGAGGAGGGGCTGAATGCCTAGGGGAGTTAGGCAGGGAGGAGGCTGGCCCAGGACATCCTGCTGGAGGTGGCTGTGTGTGTGTGTGTGTGTGTGTGTGTGTGTGATGGAACTAGTGCTTCGGTCCTCCCTCACTAGTCCTCCCCACTAGTCCTCCCTCACTAGTCGGGCTTAGTGGAAGAAATCTGAGTGATGCCCAGTGTGCCTGGCTGGGAGGTGTTGGGGTATTTCACAGCTTGTGATGTGCTTAGTGTATATTTACATAAGAAAAAATTATGGAATAAAGGGCATTAGTTTAATTTAAATATCATAAAATTATTGAAAAATTACACTTCAATTTTCTAGTTCTTTTATCTACCCTTCTTCCTCTTCATTATTATTTGAGACAGTGTTTCGGGTAGCCCAGGCTTACCAGTAACTCACTGTAGTTGAGGGTGACTTGGATCTCTACTTCCATAGTGCTAGGATTCCTGGTGTGCACCAATGTACCTGGCCACCTTGATTCTTCTTTACTTTTTATTTGTTACGAAGAATGAAGCTTTATGGAAGTGAACCTGCTTCTAAGTTTTGTTCATCAATCTATAGAAACTCCAGATCACAGCAGGTGACAGCAGAGGCCTGTAGCCATATCGGGGTTAAATCCCAACTGTACCGGCTGCACCCGAGTCCAAGGAAGCAGCCTTGAACATGCAGTGTCTGCTGCTGGTGGGTCAGGCACACTCTTTCTAAATATCCAGGGCAAACATGATCAGAAGCAGTTGCTGTTACATGGGATGGACATTGTTAACACCAGGTTTGCCCAACCTGTGCTAATGTGTCGTAGTGAATTCCAATGGACTTTGCCCATCCGGACACCCAAAAGACCATGCCTGTGTACTAACACAAGTATCAAGTTAGAGAAGCAGAGGAACCCAAGGCTTGAAAATTTGCACACACTCCAGGGGTGGAAACAAAGCCCCACACAAGACTCAGGGGCTTGGCATGCTTTTAGGTTGTGTGGAGCAAGCAAAGATATCCATGTAGAGCGTAAGTTAATGTGTACTGAAGTTCTGTGCTTTTGGATAGAGCAACCTGATGCCATTACTGGGCAGCACAGAAGGCTGGCAAGCCTAGAAAAAGGAGAGTTCCATAGTGGGTTCAGGATAGGTTAGAAATCCTGCCCCTGGGGTCAGATGAATGGTAAATCCTGTTCTAGAAAAAATCTCCAGCAGGGAGAATGCCTTGTGCATTTCATAAGCCTCAGAGGGAAAGTCATGTTGCAGATGTTGAAGACCAGAGTGAGGCTGTGTCTCCTACAGCAGAGCCTGCGTAAACCTTAGACTACTCCTTCCTGTAAGCCCAGGATGACACAGAGCAGCTAGCAGATGGACGTTACCTGTCCCATTTTCTGTCCTTGGCAACCCCAGAGGATATTATGTATGGACCCAGTGGCAGAGTGGCCCTCCCACTGAGAGCTACTTAGCTTGCTTCTGTTGACCCTTGGGCCAGCTGACCCCAGGAGGTGTGCCACCCCTCACTGACACTAGGCAGCCTCTTGGTTGCAGCGAGACCTCACTGGGTCCCTTGCACTTTGGAAAGGGCAGAGTTTTCTCCTCCCCGGAAGTGAACTGCATTCCTGGGCTGACCCTTTCTGCCTCAGGGCATTAGCACTTACATCGATGTTCTCTGGGATGACTCAGCACATGGCCATATTCAGTTTATACATGCTACTATATGTTAAAAATCTATCTGGGTCTGGTGGTTCATGCCTGCAATTCCAGTACCTGAGGCAGGAGGATGGCTGTAAGTTCAAAGCCAGCCTGGGCTGCCTGGTGAATTCTAGGTCAGCCTGAGCCCAAGTGAGATCCTGTCTCTAAAAAATGAAAACAAAACAAACAAAAAACTAAAAAGTATAGCCAGGACTCTTGGTGGGGTGTTATCTTTTCCTTCTAGAGACAGGTGTGGTCAAATGGCCTGTAGAGCACCCTGCAGTCTTATTTCAGAGGCAGTGCCACACACCTTTAATCTCAGCACTCTGGAAGCAGAGGCAAGTGGATCTCTGAGACCAGCCTGGTCTACATAGTGAGCTCCTGGCTAGCCTGGGCTACACAGAGAAACCTTACCTCAAAACCACAAAACAAACAAAAGAGAAAGAAGTGGCATTTTAAGCTCTTCTGGCCCTCCCTGTATTGGTCTCAGTATTGAATAATCTACCCTTAAAGGAAAACTCAGCTTCCAGAAACTCACCAGAGGGAAGACTTCATCGTCACTAGCCAAGGGACTTATCATTTCTTTGGTCTGAAATGGCAAAGGTGGTATCGGTGGTGTTGGGCATCTGTTCAGCTCACAGTCTTGGCTGATTCTAAAACAGAAGAAATGGATGTCAATGGTCTTCCTAAGTATCCTAGTTTGTTTGTTTTTTTCCTATTGCTTTTATAAAACACCATGACCAAGGCAACTTATAAACAAAAGTGTTGCATCTGGCTTATGGTTTCAAAGGGTTGGAGTCCATGACGGCAGCATGACAGAAGAGCTGAGAGCTCACATCTTGATCTACGACCACAAAACAAAGAGCTAACTGGTAATGGCAGGAGTCTTCCGAATCTCAGAGCTCTCTCCTCCCTGTGACACACCTCCTCCAGCAAGGCTGTACCTCTGAACCCTTCCCAAACAGTTCTACCAACTGGGGACCAAGTATTCCAATCTATGAGGCCACTCTCATTCCAACAACCCACCAAAGGCCATGTGTATTGTAGCAGGTTTTGATTTCCCTGATGTTCAGCTAAGGAGAACCAGTTGAATGAATGAGTTTGTTGGCGTACTTCTTTGAAAAAAAAATTTTTTTTAAATAATCTCAAGTTCCCTTTAAAAGCTTGGAATGCAGAATTATGAAGCAGAAAACACAAAGATTGCTAGGACAGTCTACTGTCCTGTAGTCTCAGCCTTCCTAATTCTGTGTTGTGCTTTTTTATTTCTAGGCCAAATAAATAACTGGAGCAAATCTGACAGAAATCTGAACACTGAACATTGCTGCCACAGGGGAGACATTTGAGTTCTCTGCTGCACTTCACAGGCTTTCGTAACAAGTCATGCTTTGGGGATATGGTACCACGTGTCTGTACTAACCAGTTCCTTCAGATTCACTAACACAGTCTGCTTCCCACTGGCGCCCTCCCAGGCGGCTCAGTCACTTGCTCTCTGACTTTCCCTCTCACTTATGAGAAAGGGTTCTTAGGACAAGGGCAGGGTCAATGCATGCAGAACATGGAGGACATGATGCCTGCTGCATTCTAGACACCCAGTGAGGGTCAGGGTCATCTTGATGCCCATTTGATCTTCAGAAAAGCCCAACAAGGTGAACATCACCAAAGATGAAGAAACTAAAATGTAAAGTTAAATTATTTACCCATTCATTTTCTTTTCTGGTCCTGGGGAACTGAGCGCAGATTCTTGCAAAGACTTCTAGATGAGTGCCCTACCACTGAGCTACATTCTAGTTCAGTTTGTGTGTGTGTGTTTTTTAAGTCTGAGACAGGGTATCCCCAGGCTCTCCATGAACTTGAAGTCCTCTTGCCTCTGTGCCTCGCCTTCCCATGATGCCCCAGCCCCACTAAGTGTGGGACTATATCCTCTGAGTCACCAGTCCAACTCCAGTCATTTATTTTAATTGTATGAAATTTTTTTTTTTTACTTTTGAGATGACAATATAACTACATCATAACCCTTCCCTTTTCTCCCCCCAGCCCTCCTATATACCCCTCCTTACTCTCTGTCAAATTCATGGCCTCTTTTTTCATTGTTACATGCATATATATCAATATATATGCTTATATATTCCTAAATTCAAACAGCTCAGTCTGTCTAATGTTACTTTAGATTCCAAAGAAGGGAAGCAATGGCCAGTCCTGCACAGCCATGACACCTGTGAGCCACATCAACAAGCAGAACGGCACTATAACCCTAAAGGTACGGCAGTGCCTTGGTGACAACTAACAGCTCTATAACTGGACTTAAGATACACTCAACAAAGGATAATCATGCCTGGTACTAGAAACCCAACCAACTACCCAAGGCTCGTGAAATCATGGATCTTGGAGAAGAACCCATAATTTTACTAAACCAGTGTAGTTTCAACTACATTTGGAACATGTGTCCCTGTACCCATATAAGCATAGTCCTCATCCCTCAGGAAGGAAACTTCTCTTTGCAACAGAGAGAAGCCATTATAGAAAATCATAACTAATCAAAATGTAGAGTTGTGGAGCCCAGGCCCAGTAGATACATCTACAATACAGCTCCTGCACCTAAGGCTCAGAGAACATTGCAGAAGACGGAGCAGAAAGATTGTACAAGCCAGAGGACCAAGTTTGCTGTGAGACTGTCTCTCCTAGGAATGTCAGAAATTACACCCAGAAAGTCTCACCATCATGATTGCCCAATGTGAATTGAACAAGGCCAACACCAATGGACATACCAAAGTGGATGGAGAAAATCCTATGGTTCCTCAACTCTGCACAAAGAACTACAGGCAACTAAGGAAGGCTGAGAGGGAGAAATAGTCTTCCCCAGGGAAGAGTACACCAATTGGTTATCTAGTACCAAATGGTCAACCCTGGTGTGGGAGCCCACAGAGGCTTCCTAGTGACAACTTACTCAGGGTCAGAAAATCTGAGCTTGTTTTACCCAGCAGGGCTGTGTAAGGAGATGATTTGGTCACAGGCATGTTTACCAAGTGTTTGGAAGGATCTACACTTGGCTGTACAGCATGCTTTGATCTTGCACTGGGGAAGTCTTTTGCCTCTCCCCTTGGCATATTATAAAAAGACCTTTTCAATAAAGGGCGAGGCTGTTGGGTATTGACCCAGGCCCTCCCGAAGCTATCCTGAGTCTCTGTCTTTCTTTTCGTTGTCTAGGTCTATCTTTCTATCTGATATTTCCTCATTCCTCTCTCCTCCACCTAAGAACCCTTCAAAAGGTGGGAGCAGACTCCCACAACCCTAAAAACAATTGTTTACTTTAAAAATGAGAATAAATTGCTAGGAACTGGTAACTTTGAACTCAAGTCCAAGTTTTCCTGAAGTTGAACCCCACAACAAGAATGCAAAGCACACTATTGTCTGTGCTAAAATATTGGGTGGAAGATGTAAGTAAAAAAAAAAAAAAACAAAAAACAAAAAACAAAAAAAAACCCATTTATCAGATAAGCAAATAATGGAACAAAACAACATACCTTAAAATTGGACCAAAGACTATCCCACCTGGCCTGTTTGACTAAGTAAATGTCTTTCATGAAAGTGGGGCTTAAGTTTAATCAAGTCATCAAAGACCATGAAAACATAAAAATCTCTTTAAATGAAAGCTATTTATCCTTACTAATAACCCAGATTTCCCACAGGTGTTGACCATTTTCAAAGCAATGTTTTGATACAATTTAAAAACCCACACTGTATTTTTCTGTTCTTATCCCAAGCCCAGTCCATGTAGACTTGCTTCTTATGCAAACTTCAGGTCTGTGCATATAAATGGCACAAAGCATCTTGCTAGGTGCCTGCAGCATAGAGAAGCAAACAAATGTTTCCCGGTTTTACTTATCTTGTGATAAATCTTTTCCCCCATTATCCCACACCATAATTACCATGGAAACAGAAGAGCAAATTAAATGGAAATAACATGGTTTATGATGTGAACAATAGATGAAACATCTCACAGTTCAAACTGAGCAGTAACAATTGTATAATGCACCCATGTATCATCTCTGGCCTGAGCCTAGTGTCTACACTTCCAGGTGGAAAAAACAAGACAATTATAGAGGTGATCTGAGAAGTATGCGCGCGCACATGCACACACACGCACACACACACAATCTCAATTGTGCAGAGATTTTATACAAAGTATTATTTTTTCTAAATTATCTAAGTAATTATCCCAATTATCCATTTTGCTGTGAATGCATAGAGATGGCTTTATGGTGTTAATTACTAAGATTTATATAGGAACATTTTTTATATTATAAGATCAATAAAATATTGAGATTGAAGGAAAAAACTATATTATGAAGTAAAGTGCTTTGCCTTAAATCATCTTTATAGCTGAAAGCCCTTCTAGGACATAGCTATTCAAATACTTCATAAAACTACCTTACACAAAATGCTGCACGTATCAATTTAAAGAGGGCTTAAAAATTATTGCAGAAGGCTTTTGATATCCACTCACAAGTCCCACTGTGCAATTAGCTTTCCCATAGGCCCTGCTCCAGGGCCGCTAAGTATGGCAGGCTCTTCTGCTTGGATGGAGGCAGAACTCCTCATGGAGTGTGAGGTGTCTGAAGTGTGCAGGCCTCTGACGTGTGGCCCATGCCACTTCTCCAGGTTCTCCTTCTGGACTATGGGAGAATGTCCTAGCCGGGGACAAGAACCCACCACCTATTGCTCACCTCCCCAGCCTCACCCTCTCACACTCCACAGAAGCTCCCCGTTCTGTGGCCTGTGCTGTCCAGGCCTGGAGCCTTTATTCTGCTGTGTTTGCTTCTTACTGGTTAATACCACAGTACAGAATTTCATAACTTATTTTTGGCTTCTAGATTCATCCCTTGACAAGGGACCTTGCAAGCAGCAATGACAGACCTGCTAGCTATGTGGCCTTTTCCTATTGGACACTAACTTTATTAGCTAGACATGAAGCCATCTTAATGATTAATGTTTCCGATTACTGACGTCTTGGTTCATGATATAAGAATTTAAACCATGAATATCACATTTTAAAAGATTATTTATTTTCATGTGTATGTGCCTGTGTGGGCTTACTTGTATGCAGGTGCTGGTGGAGGGCAGAGGGAGTCAAATCCCCTGAAACTGGAGTTGCAGGAGGTTGTGAGACACCTGATGTGGATGCTGGGAACCGAACTCAGATCCTCGGAAGAGCAGTAAGTGCTCTTAACCACTGAACCACCTCTCCAGCTCCTGTGACTTCACTTTTAAGTGTGTATTCTCATATAAAGACAAGCTCCATTTATTACAAAATTGGTTTGTCATTAAAATTAGTTATATATTAACAGTTCTGGATCCCAGTACTTCAAATCAGCTTGTAAGTTCTCCCGAATCTTCAAAACACTGTTTTTTAAAGAACACTACACAGAGCACCTTCACTAAATTCCATTAAATCTCATAAAAATTATAAGTGATGAATAGATTATTATTCTAGAAACTCGATGCTTTGGATCACCTGAAAATGCTTCAGATTTCAAGTGAGCTAACATTAGGATATCACTTCAGATAGGGGTGAAAGACAAACGTCAGGAATGAACAACAGATTGTCTAACTCACAGACTGCTAGACTCTTCCTCACTTACAAGGGAGCATTTCCTTAGATTGCGACCTTGAGGTTTTATGAAGCAATTTTATTTTCCCTTCTCCAAATAGTTTAACCCATTGATATGTAAAGATGACTTGGGTATTTTCTGGCTAACTTACACCAGAAACACCCCCTACATGCACAGACCCACATACATACATAGATACACATATAAACTATATATATATAATACATACACACATATGCATACATATACACACATACACACATGCATATACATACAGATACATATACACCACACATACCCATAACCACACACATTCATATACATATATACATATATATATACATATACTACACATACTCATATGCACACATACACCACACATATTTATATACACACGTGTACATATATGTACACACACATCCATGTAAATGCACACATATGTGCATATGGATTTTGCTTCTTGACTCCTGGAGCTGGGCTGTGAGGAAAGGCTTCCTCTTCCACTGCCGGCTTCAGCGGTGCTACCTGCTTTCTGGTTCTCCACTGCTGAGCTCACAGTGTGCCTACTCAACAACTCTTCCCTATAGTGGGTTTTACATGGTGATAATTTATTCAGACTATTTGAAATGCTGTTTCTTTTCAAAACCAGGTCACTGAAGAACATTGAAATCAGACGAGGCATTAAAACAAATTTAATGAAACTTTCAGCAAATGGAGCTGGCGGGGCATGGCTCTGCAGTAGGAGCAGTTGTCCAGACAGCTTATTAAGATAATCTCCCACAGAGCCTTTCACTCCCTCCTGCCTCTGTCTCCCACTGTCTTGTTTTTGTTGGGCACTTTTAATACATGCTGCACTGCCTGACAAAGTAAGATTAAGGGCCAAGAAAAATATTTTTAAAATCACAAACTGCAGAGTAATGGCACAACACCTCACCTGATGCTACCGGAGTTGCTCTAGTGACTGAGGTGAGGAGCTGGGAGCCCAGGGCCTCAGTGACTCGCTGACATCAGCCAGCGGTGGGCCAACCCCTCCCAGGATCTTGAGGACTCTGTGGAGACTGAAAGTACTGACATGCTTTGTGAGGTTCTTATTCAAGATTAGAAAATGACCTCTTAGAACAGGTTTTCAGGTCTACCGGGTGATCAACATGTGCTCAGCCACAAGAGGACAGGCTTTGGGCTGTGGCCAGAGGCCTCTTCATTTTCCCACAATGCTTACACTGAAGCCCCCATCATTGTGCCATACCATGGCACTCCTTCCATGGCACCACCACCACCACGGCACCTCCACCACGGCACCTCCACCACGGCACTCTCACCACAGTATCCCACCGTGACACCCACACCACAGCACCCCCACCATGACACCCACACCACAGCACGCCCACCATGGCACCCTCATCATGGCATCCCCACTAGGACACCTCCACTATGACACTCACACCATGGCACTCCCAACTATGACATCACCACCACAGTACTCATATTCTGGCACCCTCACTATAGTGCCCCCACTGTAGTACCACCACAGTACCACCTGTTGTGGAATAATCTTTTTGTACACTGTGAAGAAATGTCACTAGGATTGGTTTAATAAGAAACTAAATGGCCAATAGCTAGGCAGGATTTTTGGGGCAGGGAGAATGCTGGGAAGAAGAAGGGTGGAGCTGCCAGACAGACAGAGAAGAGGTAGTATGGACAGTATAGAATAAAGGTAACAAAGCCATGAGACAGAAAGTAGACTGATAAAAAATGGGCTAATTTAAGTTGTAAGAACAGGTTAGTAACAAGCCTAAGCTATTGGCCAAGCTTTTATAATTAATAATAATAATTAATATTAATAATAATTTTATAATTAACAAATGGCACCCAACATTCAGTCACATATATCCACATAAGACCTGAGAAAACTTAAAAAAAATATTCTAAACACACAAAAATGAGCCAAATGTGGCTTCCTAGTCTTGTGTCCCTCATGCTGGCCACAGTACAGAGACAGGTCTCCCGGCAGCTGCCTGAATGCTTGAGTCACCAGTGAGCCATGAGCTAAGCTGCATGGCAGGTTTAAGGTTTTGCTCATGCAGAGAGAAAAGGTTACCATATGCAGTAAAGCAGGTTCAGATGGACAAAAAACCTCTAAATAAACACAGTATGTTTAACAATGTGTCTACGCTTAAGAAAAAAATAGGTATAAACAGTCATAGAAAAAATAGTTTAAAAATAATAAAGTTTTGAAAGAGAGAGTAAAGCAATAAAAAAATTAAGCCATGTAAGGATGGGAAATACACAATGAGTCTTGATCCTATATGGTGTTGTTAACTTTGAAATATTAAATGCTAATGTACAAAAAACAATAGCTGCTGAGAGACATTGGATTATGGAAACTGCTAAATTAAACCAACCTGTATATTTTAACAATGTCTTAACTTCAAAATGGAAATCTGTCAATGTGTTGTGTTGAGAGAGAGGTTATGCTTTTGTTTCCAGAGGAAATGAAAAGCTGTGAATTCCTTCTAGGTTAATAGAGATCAGATTTGACCAGGGGAGACCTCCTGAGTATCTTGGCTATAGGCATGGGGGAAGAAGCCAAAAAGACTACAGGACAGGTGACATGTAAGCTGATCCCTTGACATGGGAACAGCTCTGAGATGAGATGAGACATGATAAATCTTGTTGGCTACAGAGTCCTCATGACTTATTATATGCCATCCTTTCATATGGCATGGATAGAGATTTATATTACAGTTTGATTATATAGTCCAAATGGACTTAGACAGTTGACAGATGTCTTTGACCTGCTCAAACATAAAACAAAAAATTATCTCTAGCTGACTTGTGGACATTGCACATTCCATACTTGTGTTAATGCTGATATGTACATTACCTTTGAAAGTTTAGATATTTTCAGAGCAAGGGGGCCAGACACCAATGAAAATGGGTGGCCCAGATGACCGAGCCTCTTAGAATGCCTCTGTTGCAGTTTCCTCAGAGTTCAGCATCCAGAGCAGCTTCAAGGCTGCTGACTGAGATAGTCCACTTCACAGACTACTCCAGGTAGGACTTAAAATAAGCCGTGCACTTTCCCATTGCACAGAGACTGGACAACAAATAATACAGCTAATTCTCCCAGGACTTGACCATTATCCCAATTTTCTCAGGGTCTCCTAAAGATTTCAGCACCCCCAGACAACAGAAAGCAGTCTAGAGAACACAATGCCCACATTCCCAAGAGGTGGCTTGATGGCTTTTGGTCATTCAATGGGTTATAGATATTTGTCATCATTTAGTGGGGATGGTTACAAATTGTTATTTTTTATGGTCAAGAGAAAAGCTAAACAAAGGAGTTAGATTCAAGGATCCCTTTCTGAAGGAAAAAAAGGGAGATATAGTATAAAAATGATGAGCTAAAAGGGTAGATTGATGAGTCTAATTTTGAATAATCACTAGTCTCAATTATTTTACATTGGTATGGATTTTTGTATATTGATACAAATTTAAGGTTATTTTTGTTAGAATAGATATTTCTACTCTTGTTTAAGGTATTGTACCTATGCAGCTCATTTAACAATGCAATGTAAATTTCTAGTCCTTGAAAGTTATTATTACAAACTATTTAGGATAATAAAGAAATGAAGGTTAATGGTCACCTATAACAATCAAACTTGTAGTCATGTTAGGTATGTTTTCAAGATCAGAGATACATTGTAAATAGATAGTCTTCAGACACTTCAAAGACCTGCAGAATATGGCATTTAAAATGTTTTGTTAACATAGGGCTTTTCATGACAATGAAACATGTACACTCCTGGCAGCACCAATTTACTCCAGATGATGGGCATCAAAGAAACTCCATGTGGAGTTTGCTTTCAATGTGGCAAAACTAGCCATTTGGGCAATAAACTGCTCTTGTCTTGACTGCTGACAATGTGCTGTACAAAGTGTACAAACAGGACACAAAGGAAAAGACTGTAGAGCTTTGCCAAGATGAGGCAGGGGTGTCTTTCAAAATTTCTGCTTCATAAAAAAGTCTGCCTGACATTCTGCAGGACACATAGGAAAGTGACTGCTGAACTTTGCCAAAACAAGGTGAGACAGTCCTTCAAAATTCCTGCTTCATAAAAATGCTGTCAGATATTCTAGGCCTGTAGGCTGAAGATGGATGCTCCAACATTACAAAGGAACCTTGGGTGACTGTCCAGGCAGCCAGATGTTTGTCATTTCTATAGGTTTGGAAGTGGCTTACACTGCACTTCCTGTTTACTCAGGTAATGTTATAACCATCTGGGGGTCTTTGATGGAGTTGAAGACTAGGTAGTTATAGTTACAGTTTTCCTTACTTATGACAGAAGGTAAATTAGGTACAGAGCATTGGACTCATCAAGATAGAATAAGTAATAAAGTATTTCCCCAAATATGCCAAATACAAATAGACTGAACACTGTAAATGGAATTCTTACCTGATAGTTGTTCTTATTATATATAGTTTTACTATTTTAGAGTTAAAACTTTCACTTTTTATTTAGACAGAAAGGGGGAAATGTGGACTAATCCTTTTGTACACTATGAAGAAATGTCACTCGGATTTGTTTAATAAGCTAAATGGCCAATAGCTAGGCAGAATTTTAGGGGCAGAGAGAATGCTGGAAAGAAGGGCAGGGTCGCCAGCCAGATGGAGAGGAAGCAGTATGGACAGTACAGAGTAAAGGAAATAAATCCACAAGACAAAAAGTAGGTTGATAAAAATGGGTACCTAAAGGGCTGTGGTAGTTAAAGGAGAGCGCTGCTCTAGAGCTTGGGAGTGTTGAGCAGACTTTCCCCTCCCCCCTGTTTTGGTCTGTTCCATAGGTTTTGCTTAGGTATCAAGATGAGCCTGGCATCACCTTCTCCAAACCTCAGGGTCAGCTACTAGTCTAGTCACCAAAATATACATTTTAGTCACCTTGAATTATTATAGAAGTATTAATAATATAAATACAATTTACTAATAATAATATTAGTGATTAGTGACCAACATTACTACAACTACACATATTACACAGATTCTCTCATACAATCTCCACTAACACCCTACACACAAGAAACCATGAAAACATTGTTAGACATCCACGCTAAGTGTCTCAAGTTTCTGAGGACAGGTTGAGTTGCAGTGTGGTCTGGACTTTCTTTCTTTTTTTTTTTTTTTTGGTTATTCGAGACAGGGTTTCTCTGTGTAGCTTTGCGTCTTTCCTGGAGCTCACTTAGTAGCCCAGGCTGGCCTCGAACTCACAGAGATCCGCCTGCCTCTGCCTCCCGAGTGCTGGGATTAAAGGCGTGCGCCACCAACGCCCGGCTGGACTTTCTTAATCACCATGAAAGGCTTATGTCAGGGAAGTTTGGTGATGGCAGCATGCCATAGCCCTTCTCAGAAACCCACACTGTAAACTAACATCTTCATGGCTCTGAGAAGTTCTATGGAAAAAGAAATGCTTTGCTGCGCATTTTGTAAGATTGAGGAAACAGTGATCAGCCTCCAGAGACATTTCTGACTCCATCAATCCTTTGTTAAAATTGAGTTAATTAGCATGTTTCATTGTTAACATTGACTTAGGATGTGAAATGGACAGTGGGTATTGATCTTCCATGCACTCTACTCTCTTACTGTCCCTAGGGCCCTTGTGAGGATGTGACCAGCAGTTGGTCACCATGGCAAGAATGACAACACCAAGTGGCTGTACCATGGAAGGACAGACAGAAGTGACGCTTTGCCATCATACCTAATGGAGTAGATCTAGTTTACTCTATTCTCAGAACATTAAAAAGACTACTAGTTTATTTGTACAGCATGTCTTCTTGCACAAGTATTCTGAAGCGACTAGCAAACAAAAAACCCTGGGAACTCTCTGCCCAGCTCACCATTATATTTGGACAGCTATTGCCAGTGTTTACTTCTTATGAAATAGTGTGCCCTGACACCTGTGTTATCACTACCAGATAAAATATAAATACCTGAAGAAGCCATCATTTTATATTACTTATGAATTTCCCCCAAGGCATTTTTAAATGTCTGTTCCTGATGGTCAAGCCAGCATACCTGTCTCCACTGGTCTCCATCTTCAGCTGGCTCTGGTAGGCATATGCTCCTGCTTCATCATAGCTACTCTGATTAGACCATATTGCTTTTCCATTGACATGGAGCTTTGCAAGATCGCTTCGGAGCCTTTCATTCTCGTATTCCAGTTTGTTAATCGATGTGTACCTTGAATGCGCCTTGTCAGTGCAGTCCACACTCTAGGGAGTAAAACAAACCCCCGCTGAATGACCTCACACACGACACGTGTTTTCCACATGTTTGGACTCATACGTTGGGAAGGCCTTTTCATTTGAGCTAGGTGACATGGTTTTTGTGAACTCTTTGTTCCCCCAGAACATTTTAGATATAAATTATTAATATTAATAAATTAATTAAAATATATTTTAAAAGACTTTTAATAGCTTCATTAAAGAGGTGTAAAATTTATTTAATCACTCCTGTTCTTCAAAATTGAGTCTGTTTCAAAATCATCAATGGCGCTGTGACTTGCTCATACACAGACTTTCACTGGCATCCCTTTAGAACATGAGAATAAACTGAATGGGTGTCTT
>CABHPP010143461.1:33374-47383 GCA_902168425.1 Peromyscus attwateri
CCCAATTGAATATTAGTATTTGTTAGATTTGCTAATGGTAAATAAACAGCCATCTTCATCACTGAAGTTGAATGTGTCTTCCTGTTCTTTTGGTGGTTTTCACTCTGTGTGTTCTCAGTTGCTTCTCGTATTCTTTGGTCATTTTCCCACTGAGGAATTTCTGCTTACTAATATCGGAATCTTTTTTAACAGTAGAGGCCACAATCCAATGTTTCTCCAGTTGGTGAAAGTATGGTGTGTGTGGTTTTTAAAAAGATAGTTTTAAAGTTTTAGTTGTGGTATGTGGCATGTTTTATCTGGAAAGGGACTTTGAGTTTTGTTGTTTTAATTTAGTGAAACGTCATTTTTCCCTTGCCTCACATTCTAATTTTCTTTTTTTTTTTTAAAGAGCTATTAAATATTTACTTCTACTTTCTTCTATTTGTTTTATGATTTCATTATTTCACATTCAGTTCTTTAGCTTATTTTGAGTTAATTTTGCTATAAAAGTAGAGGAGACAGTAAAAATAATAAATTCTTCCAATTATTCAAATCACATATTGATTAAAGTATCATGCCCCACTGCTGGGTGATGTAACAAACTACATGATGACCCTATGTGGACTGGGATTGGAATCTGGACTGTTTTGCTGCATTGATCTTGCAGTTGAAGCAGAGCCAACACTGCACATTTGGAGCCATGTCGTTTCATAGTAGAGATTTGCTACCCGGTACATTAATGCACCACCTCAGAATGTAAAATGAAATATATTTAAATTACAAAAATTAAAAAATTATAAGCTTTAAAAAGAGGCTTAGAGATTTCTCAGGCTGCTTTAATTAAACACTGTAGGAAGTTTCCAGGGCAGGTGTGTGTGTGTGTGTGTGTGTGTGTGTGTGTGTGTGTGTGTGCGCGCGCGCGCGCGCACACACACACACTCTTCTCACACAGTAAGTTGTGGGAAAGCTGTGTGTGACGCTGTATTATCCACCTCCACCCTTCCAGTCCTGTGAGTTGACCATCCCAAACTGCATTGTGGCTGTTGGGACAACAGTTTTCTGGGGTCAGAGGGCAATACCTTAGCACAAAATGCTTGGCTTGAGCAACCCCTCGCTTTTGAAGCTCCAAACGTTTGGGATTCAAGGCCTAGAAAACTAAATGATTGGAGCTTAGACATTTCTTTTTGAAATCCCTAGACTCCCAAGCTTTGAGAACCATTCACATAGAATAACACTCAACATTGCTCCCAACTTTCTCACATTCTTGAATAGCTGCATATTGATAATCATTCATACCATCAGTTAATATCAACACTGAAAATAAGCTTATAAATACAATTATGCAATATGTACATATAAGCTATTAACATGTTTACTTGTTTTGCGTCAAAGGCTAGCTACATCTACTTACTGTTTTCTTGCATACTATAACAGTTTAGGAAATGCAGAGGAAGGTCTGAATTCTGGCTGAAGACTCAGGAGGGCATCCAAGCAACTCACTGAGACCTGGAGAAACTTAGCCACTCTGTGGCTGACCCAGCCAACTCTTCTCCACAGCTGGAGGAAGGTGCCCACAAGGCAGTGGTACACTAAGGGCTTCCCAACCACTGCCAACCCGGGTGTCTTTGATCAACTTTTTCTCCTCAATGGAAGGACGCAAGGAGCTTCAGAATTAGGCAACATTCTCAACTCTGTATTTGTTTAGATAGAACCAATCTCAGGATCAGTAATTTCCTGTCTAGAAAGGAAATTCCAGGGCTGGAGTTATAGCTCAGTGAGTGATTACAAGCACTTGCTCTTGCAGAGGATCCAGGTTTGGTCCCAGTATGCACATGGCAACTCATAACTATCCCTAATCTTAACTCCAGTTCCAGGGGATCAGACACCCTCTGACTTCTGCAGGTAATGCATGTGGTACACAGACATACATGCAGGTAAAAAAAAAAAAAGAAAAAGAAAAAGAAAAAACAACTACTATTTTAATATTACTCAAATATCACAAATATTAGGAGGCTGAAAATAATGATGTATATATATTTTTTATACCTAGGGTGAAATTTCGGCTCTAATCCTTCAATTTTATATTTGTATATTCTAGTAATTGCTGAAATAATTATCTGATTATGGGATTTTTGGTATTTACAGAATTTTAATACATAAAAGTAGAGTTTTCTTCATTTCATAAAATTTAAAAAGAGTAACAAAGTAAAATAAACAAGGAATAAGATATTGATAAACTCTAATAATAAATTAAATAGGGCGCTAAAGAGAGGGCTCAGCAGTTAAGAGCCCTGGCTAGTCTTCCAGAGGACTCAAGTTCAATTCCCAGCAGCCATATAGTGGCTCACAATCATTTGTAACTCCAGTCGCAGGGGATCTGATGTTCTATTCAGGCCTCCACAGACACAGCACACATGTGGTCCACAGTCACAGCACACATGTGGTCCACAGTCACAGCACACACATGTGGTCCACAGTCACAGCACACATGTGGTCCACAGACATAGATGGAGGCAAAATAATCAGACACAAAATAAAAATAAAGGTTAAAATTTTAAAAAATAAATGAAGTAATAGTGCCCTCAAAGCCATTATTTATACATGTCAGTAAAATAAACTTGTGAATCATAATTAAAACAAATGGAAGAGAATGTGTTCAACCACCCAAGCCCAAGAGTAAGAAAGGAAACTAAAACCAGAACTGGGCACAACAGTTCACATCTGGAACTCTGACACACAGGAGGCTGATGTAGGAGCTCAAGGCCAGACTTGGATAAATAGTTCAACCCTGTCTCAAACAAGAAAACCTGACAATAACACTTGGACTATGGGAGATGAATAAAGCTGCTGGCTCTGAGTAACTTCAGTAATGAGGAAACAAACGGAAATGAGCATATTTCCTAAAAAGATACAATGACCTTAGAAAAAATAGAGACTTGAATAAGCCAAGAGGAAGAGGCAAAGGGAGCTCCTTCGTGTCCAGGCTGACATGTCTCATTGTTTGTTCCACCTTTCAGTAACGAAGGCCAGTATTTATTATTTAACAGCTTCTAGACACCACAGAATCAGGAACCTCCAATGTGTGCCTAAAAACAATTACAAAGAGCCAAGGACAAACCTCACCTTAACTAAAGTATCATCACACTGACCCAGTAACTCACTAAAACTGACAGAGTATGACTACTGTGGTTGAATTGTGGCTCCCTACCAAAGCCTGTTGAAGTCCTAACCCCTAGTCAGAACAGGGTCTCCACAGAGGCAGTGGGCCCAGAGTGAATGCCCAGCAAAAGGAAAAGGAAAACCTGACTCCTGAGGATCATGGGATGAGTCAGACCTGGGAACCACAGCACCCTGAGACAAAGCACTGGTGTGAGGCACTCTTCTGCCCCAGGAACACCAAAGACTGTCTCAGACCAGCAGAGAAAGAGGAGGAGAGAGGGAGGGAAAGAGAGAGGGATGGGGGTGGGGGGGGGGGGGGGTGGGGGCTGTTATGTGTGTGCAGAATCCTCCTGCACAGAGGTTAGAGGGAGCATGGCCCTGAGGACATGTTTGGGACTTCTAGCCTCCTCCCAGGGTCCTGCTCTTCTAAGCAAACACACTGTGATATCAAGCCAATTTAGAACTGGGAAGAATATCCCAGGAACCCAAATTTGGATGAAAACTGGGAAATATGTCAACCACAGTCTCTACACATCACCAAATGCAAGGAGGAGACTCACTCAGTGTCGCCTCTGCTGCAAAGGCCCTGGCAAGCACTAGCAGCTGCATTTCACAATGGGGCAGAAAGGACGACACAGGATCATGAATCGAAAACAAATTTACATCTAGCAAAACTCCAAAAGTGAGACATTTATAGTCATAAACTAGAAAGATTGCCAGCAAGTACTGCCATGCCTCTCCTGGAGGTCCTGGCAAGGGCGTTGTGACAATGACAAGACTGGGGTGAGCACAGGAAAAGAGGAGAGAGCCAGAGAGCTAAACTCCGTTAGCAAAGTTCCTTCTAGAACAGCAGTTCCCAACCTGTGGATCGTGACCCCCTTGGAAGATCAAATGACCCTTTCACAGGGGTTGCCTTAGACCACTGGAAATGTCAGATATTTACATTACGATTCATAACAGTAGCAAAATTACAGTTGTGAAGTAGCAGCGAATGATTTTAGGTTGGGGTCATCACAACACGAGGAACTGTATTAAAGGGTCACAGCATTAGGAAGGTTTTGAAACACTGCTCTAGAAGGAATAAAGTAACCTTCTTCTATATTGGCAATTAGCTGCTTGATGTGGTAAAAGCAAGATATTCCATTTATAACAGTGACAAGAATTGTAAAAAAACTTGGGAAATAATTTTAAAGGAAGGAAACAGGAACTATTCAAAGAAAATTGTATTATTGGGAAATGTGTTATAAAGAAATGGGGAATCATGCTATATCTTATTATAATAAAGGCGTTGTCTTCAAAGTTAATACAAAAACAAATTCAATTCCAGCTAGAATGCACAGGAAATTACAAGAACAAATCCAGTGCACTGAGCTTAGTCTACATGAAAATTTTAACTGAGCTATTACACATTGCATTTCAAAGTACAATTTAAATGGATTGAACAATTGGATGGAAAATATAAAACTTCTGAAAAAATACAAAGCGTATTCGTATGTGTGGAAAACCCTATTACCAAAGAAGAAAGCTCCAAACATATCCATCAAGAGAGGGTGATGACTTTGGCAAGTCAAAGTTTAAAACTTCTTGTATCACAAAAATATAAAGTTACAGAAAATAGACTTTGAAAATGCTTCTATAAATTGACAAGCAAAAGAAAACTAACATCAGAGAAAATATGCATAAAGTGTGTCTAATTCATATTGTTACAAACTGTCAACTACGGCAGGAAACCGATGCATGCCTATTGGTAGGGAATGGAAATCAAAGTGCTGCTGGAAAAGTTACTGTGGCAACAGTACTGGCAACAAGAAAGCACACTGCTGCAAAAGAAACAGGCTGTGGTAATGATATTAACATTAAAACACACACGTCCTGTGAGCAATGGCTCCTCCCCCAGAAAGCTGCTCCAAGATGTATGTGTTGGGAGTTTTATGACCTATTTATCCAGGTGAAAACACAAAAACAGAGTCAAATACACTTGGACTAAAATACTTATGAACAACAGTCTAATACATTTTGATATATCAACACCATGGAATATTACACAACTATTATAAAGGGTGGACTATGCTTCAGCCAGTTGGTGTGGAAAGGCATTTTGGAGCCAAAAAAAAAAAAAAAAAGACACATAGAAGTGTGGCATGTAGAGGTATGTGGACCTAGGTTTTAAAAAATAATTATATGTATCTCTGTGTACCTCTGTGTGTATGTATGTGTGCCTTATATGTACAGGAGCCTGAGGGGATCAGAAGATGACATCACATATCCTGGAACCGAACTTGGCAGGTCATTGTGAGCTGCCATCTGGGGGTGGGGAACTGAATCAGATCTATGCAAGAGCAGCAAATGCTCTGAAATTCTGAGCCATCCCCTCTATCCCTGTCACCCTTTATTGTTTTTTTTTATGATAAAATCTCCAAATAAGCATATATGTATGTATGGTGTGTAAATATACAAAGCGATAGATACAAACTGAGGAGTCATTGTATCTGCCTGGCACAAGGGACGAGATGTGGAAGACAGGGATGGAGAGGCAGAAGCAAGGAAAACCTGTGTTCTGAAGTCACCTGCATGCACATGATGGTTAATTCATAGACAATTACGTGCAGTTTAGATGAGTGTAAAGTTTCCTAGGACTTGCTGACTTGTACTGCTGTCCCCCCACACACAGTTGGAGGCCAGCTCTGGGCAACGCTTGAGTTTCACACCTATGTTGTAGGAGACTCTGTCTCCCACCTTATCTGTGGGAATGGTCGGGAAAAAGCTATGGGAGCCACCATTGCTCCCCACCACAGAGCCCTCTGCTGCCCAAGTGGGGCTGGAGAAAGGGTGTGGGTAATTAGCAGCTGCTTTATATATCTTTGTGCGTTTTAGTTCTTAAAAAACCAAATAATATAAGTGATCAAAGCTAAAAGCCTACAGAGTGAAGCCCCTCAGCAGGGCTCTGGTGACCTAGGAGATGCACAGACAAACACTCGGCAGCCGCTTCAACTTGTGTCCCATGCTAGGGAATGAAAAGGCAGAGATGACGGGCAGGTGTTTAATGTAGCAGGTAGGGAGACTTTTTTATCTTCCCTTTTTATCCATCTGTACTGCAGTCACAGGGTCCACAACCACGCTCAGGGAAGAAGGGAGAGTGCTTCCAGGTGCTTCTCCTGTCTTCATGCTGGAATACGGACTCGTGTGAGAACAGGTGCACAACATGATAGAAATACAACATTGGCTTCGGAAGGGGCCCGGCCGAGGCCTCAACCTACTTGCTCACATTATGGCTAATGGGACAGGCAGCTTAAATAACCATGATGCCAAATTTTCCTATCTTACCCTTGCTGTTCCTTGAACAGTTAAAAAAAATAATGGTAGGATTTTCTCTGAGTGACTATAAGAAAAGATAATAAGTAATGCTAATATGTTGATGTTTCAACCAACGAAAGTTCTTCAAAATCAACCGTCGACAGCCACATCAGACAACGGGAATCGAGAGGCTTGGAGCCATTTCACTTGTTTGTGAGACTAGGTCGAGCCAGGGGCTAATTCATGTATTCAGTCAACAGTACTGAACGCTTGCTTTGTACCGGATGTCCTGAGCTGTTGGCTATGCCAACTTCCTGCTTGTCATCCAGTTGAAAGGGACAAGTCACAAAACAAGTCAGAGCCAAATACGAACCAAGTAAGGACGGGCCAAATCGTTCTGATTCGGGTTTACGGACTGAGCATAAGGTTGGCACTGAAGGTGGGCCGTCTAGGATATAGGTTTTGGGGATTAAAAGTCAAGAAACTGCATGTTTTGCATGTCTGGGAAGTGATCAGAACTGAGCCCTAAACAAGTGTCCCAGCCTGGGCAAGCCACCGCGGGAAGACAGCACCCAGCTCTGGCGCGCATGCTCAGTGACCACGCTGAGGGTCAGCCCAGGCCAGACAACCACCTCCTGGGAGTTCAGTTCGGGGAATGAATTCAGGGCATTACCAAGTACCGTGCAGGGTCCAAGTCTCCCATCATCCCTTTCAGGTGTGTGTTTTCTGTTCGGACTGCTTTGTATCTCATATCCGAGACCTGAAAGATTAGTAGATAAGAGGCACACGTGAAACTCACAGCGGAACTCGTCATCTTGCTCATTAGCTCTGTCCCGTGGGTGCAAAGCCTTTTCTGTGGTGGCGAAAGGGAACCATTCGTCAGGCTCCACTGTTCCCTCTCCTGGCCTCTCTTCCTGTGTGAGCAGTGCTGGATTTAAACACTTAAATAACCATTTACCTTTTCCCAACAAGTCCGAAATTCCATTTCTCATCTATAGGAACTACAGCCAGAAGAGCCACGATTTTAAAACCCCTTCTTAAAGAGACTGCTCATTACGCTTCTTAACGCCCGATTAACTTTTACAGCAAGCAGTATATGCTTAATTTGTTCCTTCTGGTGTTTTGGCCACGTTTCCTTGCCTGCCTATGACTTCATTTTGTATCTTTCTTTTTTCTTTCCCTGATTTCTACCTGAAGGTTGGGAGGCCAGATGTGTGCCTCTATTCCTGGCCTGCTCTTTTGTAGCTAAGGCTCTTTTTTTTTTTTTTTAAAATAAAACTCTCCGCTTTATAAAGATTTACTTTTTGTAAGTTATAGAGTATATGTTCATTGACAAAATCTAGGAAACATGGCCATATGAAAATGAAAATGAGTCTCACTCATGTGCAGCTGCCCACTCTGCCAGCTGCGAATCCTCTGCCCGTGCAGTGCCCTGTCGCCATTTTCCTGGGTATGGTACAAATTGGTCAGTCTAAGGCCTGTAACTGGATGGAGGCCTACTCTTTCCAGTTTTTGTAAATACACATGATTTAACTGCTCTTGTGCAGATTGTCTTGGTTCATGTTTTGTGCGCCTAGATTTAGAATGAAAAGGCCATAAAACCCGTGCTGTCAAAAGCAGGCTACGAAGTTGATTATTCGTAAGAGAGCAGGGAAATTTAAAGACTAAATAGGGAGGGAGGGTGTACATGAGTGTCCCTTACGGTGTCTTAACATAGAACCTCGAAATCTCTGCTTGTCTCTGAGGACAAGCTGTGTGCTGGATGGATGTTTAGTCTGCAGCCTCCATGTTTAAAACACTAATGGCAGTCTATTAAATGTGTGTGTATGGGGGGGGAGGGGAAGTGGAAAGGACCTATTGAAAACATCCGCAAAGGAAGCAGGGTACATGTGATGTGGGAAGACAGCTGCAGGAGAATGCCGGCGTGGGGCCGATCACCCTTGCACGCCCTGTCTTTAGTTTCTTTGATGATGCTTTGTGGTATGGCACAGGATTTTATGAGGCACCGCAAAGCAAAGGACACCAAGCCTCAGACACTGACCCTGAGCACCCAAGGCTCTTGACAGAGCAGGAGGAGGGCTAGGACTGAGCAGGAGTCAGCCCTGGAGAGTGCTCTCCTGCGTGCATACCTGTTGCTTTGTTAACATTTTTTCTTTTATTTCTAATTCTATCTTTAGCTGTCTTTCCAGAAGGGCAGCTTTCTTCATGACAGTTGCTATAGTGATCTCCTTCTGGTGAAGTTCCTGGGTGAGGTCGGAGATCTCATTCCTCATGCGTTCCTGTTCGGAGCATCGGTCTTCCTCCTGATAGAGCTGGCTTCTCATCTGCAGTGAGAGTGACCCAGAGACATGAACCCTCTCACTCACGGAGCAGCTGCAGCTCGTGCTGGACTCCCTCAGTCCTCCTGCCCTAAGATGTCTGCGGTCCACGGCACCCCCTTTCTGACCAGTGCTGACGGACAAGCACCTCCCTAAGTTCACAGTTTCTTCCCAACCCCAAAAGTCCATTGCTTTCTTGTCATGTGTAAAGTGTCACTACGGACTCAGCTTTGGTACAGACTTGACAGAAATTGTTACTTTGTTTTGTTTTTGAGGCAGGGTCTACCTCTACAGCCCAGACTGTCCATTGTCTTTGGATCCTCATGCCTTGGCCCCTGAAGTTCTGGGATTATGGGTGTACACCACCAAGTCTGGCCATCAGGACCTTCTTATGGAGGAAAAAAAAGGACCTATGAAAGGCAAGCAACTTGCTCAAATCATACAAAAGTGTCAGATTTGAGACTAGAATTCACAGTTCTCGGCTTTAATTAAAGTTTTTTAAAAATGATACAAAGTGTAAATCCCACTGTGCCAGCTGTGACTGCACACTGCATCTCAGAACCACTAAGTAACTAAGCACATTGTGTTGGTTAGAATGTCTTCCTGGCTTCTCATGACCCCTCGGAGTCATCTTCACTCACCTTCTCCTAACAGGACCTGTGGGACCTGGACTCCTCACCACCCCCAACTTTCCCAGTCTAGCCCAGTTCACCCTCTGGGATCTTCTGTTCTCTATTCCTGTTACTCCCACCTTGGCCACACTCCCCAGCATCGTTTTAGAGACCACCCCCTGCTCCTCACTCTTGGGAGTCACAGATAAAGTACACAGTGAGCCCTCTCGTGGAACACACACATATGGGGCAGGGGGAGAAAAAGAAACATATTCACAGCACGGGGTAGGAATTGATGTTTGAGGAATGCCCTGGAAGGTGCCTAGCCCAGCTGAGAGGTGGGGGAGGGGGGCTTGTATCAGGATAGTCTTCCCAAAATCCTGAAGGGTAGATGGAAGCCAGAAAGCCAGGAGAAAACTCCCAGGCAAACAATGCAGCAAGGTGGGACCAGAGAGCTGAGTTCACTGAGGGAGCCTGGAGTGTTTTGATCATCTGTGTGCCAAGAAGCAAGGCCAGGGAGGGAAACCAAGAAAATCCACAGAGACATACATAAATATACTCAGACACTTGGAAAGTGAGAAGTGACTCTTCTATACTTCCTCTTTGAAAACCCAGTATATATCTCTAAAGGAGTAAGGGCTCTTTCTCTGTCCTCTCTCCCTGCAGAACACCTTTACAATGTCTTCACAATCACTTCTTCCATATTACCAAATAGTCAGGCAGAATTCCAATGTCAAATTGTCCTGATCTCCAATGCTCTTCAAGTTTGTGGAACTGAATTAGGAGCTCACCACGCCCACCTGGCTCTCTCTTTCCACTCTGCTCTCTCTTTGTGTATGTCTGGTCTCTTCATCCAGTCCCATGATCTCATGTTCCAGTTAGAATCCTCATGAAAGGCAGTCACTTCCAAACCTGTGCCCCCATCCAGAGTGGGTTGCACACTGGGATGGCCAGGATTTAGGACAGACACCCAGGAAAAGATGACCTAAAGCAGGGGGTAGCTGTGTCCAGAGACCAATGTGCAGCATCCTAGGCTAGGTACCACCGACTCCTTATCTGGGCCTGCTCTGATTACTAAGATTAGAAATGTGACTTAGAAATCACATGGTCTCAACTTTGCCATTCAGCAAATAGGAACCAGGGGTGTGTTATCCAGCTCGCCAAAACAAGAGTCTCCGTGGCAACACCTAACCCCAGAATACGTGATGGGTCTCTTTAAATTACATTTGTTTGTGCGTTCACGTGCATGCTACAGCGCCCATGTGGAGGTCCAGAGAGCTCATAGGTGTTGGTTCATTCCTACCATGACTCTTGGGGATGGAACTCAGGTCATCAGGCTCAGCAGCAAGCCCCTCTATCTACTGGGCTGTCTTGCTCACCCCCTCTGAATCTCTTTGATTCCCATCTCTCTATTTTTCCTCCTTACAGTTTATTTGGTGAACCAACCATATTATTCTGCAGTGTGACAGTCTAGATTTTACTGTTTATGTCCCTGTGGTATACTTTAGCATGGTCCTCTTAAAAATGAAAGTCAGAAAATTAAGAAAATGAATATGCTATTCTGAAAGAGGATTAAGATTTTTTTTATTACTTTAGTTAGATAGTAAAACAACATGCTCTTCCACAGAGCGTGTTTCTAAATGAGATGAATTTATTGGTGCTTCCAATGACATGGCTTTTTTTTTAAAAAATGTGAATTTTATCACAAAATAAGGGACTAAAAACAGCTCTGTACCCACAAAAGAAAAACCACTCACACAATTCATAGTGCATGGCACTTGTTGGTGTCTTTACAATGGAATGGAAATGCTCTTTGCCGACACTCCTGGAAGCTGCAGCTAGTTACCCTGGCCATGCACTGGCGCTGCTGCCTGGGCCTCTGGGGCCTGGGAGATCTGTGCCTTGATCTCTCCCTCCACCTCAGAGGCTGACTCAGAGGATTCTTTACTCTGTATTTCTGACTCTGTTGGAAGCCTCTGAGCTCCAGGAGAGTCCAACTCCACACAGCGTTAGTCACTCCTTTACCATGGCACAATCTCTGGGAATATCAATAAAGAGCAGTTTTTGAAAGTTATATTTTTAAAATCAGTAAAATCAGTTTTATGGGATTATGTGGTAACAGTGTTCAAAACAGGAGAGCAACAACAATTGCTCTCTCACACATTTTCTGTGTTGGACCTGCATTAGTTCTCAGCCAGCTCTGCCAGGATCTGTCTTTTAAGGGCTGAAGGGTAGAGACAGAGTCTTGATATATAGCCTAGGTTGACCTCAGACTTCTTGCAATCCTCTTGCCTTAGCATCCACAAGTGTTAGGATTGGTATGGATTGCCACACCCAGTCAGGATCTATCATTCCAATGTGTTTCCTATTGCAACTGGGGAATAATTACAAGGAGGATATATTGGTTGTAGGAGAATGAAGAACCGCAGGCTCCATATGAACCATGTCCACACCCTCCTCATCTAAGGCGTTTAGCTCTTGGCAGAGTGCTTGGTCTATGCTGGGCCCAAAGAAATGTGGGTGTGGCCCAAACCACCATAGGCCACATCTGTCATGTGTTCCTCTGAGCCAGGCCCTGTTCTAAGCATGCGACTTGCATTAGCTCATGGATTTTAACAGAGGTAGGTATGTAGTCTCTGGGGTAAGATAGCCTACATTCAAAACTTGTGTCTACCACTTACTGTGTAATGTGGGAGAATCTGTTCAACTCCTTTGTGTCTTAGTCTCCTTTAAAGCAAAAAGAGGATGACATAGATCCCATTTTTAAAGATGATTGTGAGGACTGAGTGACGTTAGGCTGTTAAATCCTTGGGACAGTTTGTTGCTGGCACACGGTAAGAGCCACAGGAATCTCACCGGATACCGCTTCATTTCACTCCCACCATAACCTCAGGGTGTTGGACGGTGTGTTTCTAGTTCCTCTGAGTTGAGACAATCCCTCTGGCACTGAAAACAGAGCTTTTAACACTCAGGAAACTAACAACCCCCTGCAGGGTAAGCCCAGGGGCCCAGAAAGTTGTAAGGTAGCCCAGGTCCAGCCACTGTTCTCAGCAGTTAACAGCTGATGGACGAGGAGACCGCAGCAGAGCTGCCAGCCAAGAGCTCCAGGGATGCAGCTTCTGTGATGCATCCTCCTCCTGCAGGTCTCTGCAGTGATGTAGCTGCCTCTGAATCACACATGGTCCTGTAACTATGCCCCCTTCTGAGGGTAATCAATAAACTCATTGGTTTACCAAGTGAGCCTTGAGTGGAATCCTTCCCCCCATCTACAGTCAGTGCCCTCTCTGGGGTGACAGGCGTTCGTTCACTCTGTCTACAGTACTAACCGCCCCATCCTAGATGAGGTGTGCAGCAGGTCCCCCAAGGTCTCCCACATGCTGAGCACCTGCCTGCACTGGCTCACGAAGGCATGCCTCCACATTTCATCTGCAGTCTCCCGCTAGCAGAGTAACCCAAGGTTTGTGTTCACACAGAATATCAGAATTATCCGCTTGGTGGATTATTTCTTTTGGAAACAGTACAGCAGGAAAAAGAAGGGAGCGTGAAGGAAGATTTTAAAGCCAATTTTATGCAGAGACTTTAGAGCCGAAAGAATGGATCTTGTCATATTCCATACCTTGTTTAATTCTTTTTCATGATTTGGTTGATCTGAGACCACTGAAAACAACTCTTTTCTTTTCCTTTCTGGTTCTTTAGTAGAGGGGGAACATGACGATTCAAGTCTACAAATTAAGAATAAAGCAGGCAACACTTAAGCTTAACTTGGCGAATTCTTAATTAGATTGTTAGTCTAGTCACTGGGAGCTGTAGAAATAGATCATTATATTGTTAACACTAGTGGCTACAAAAATCACAAATTCTAATAATTCCAAGTCCTGAGAATATTTCTGTTTTTGAGTGAGAGTGGTTTTAATGGGAGAAAAGGAAGCCGTTAATAGCCATCTCAATTATACATTAAAATAGGCAGGATACTGGGGTTACATATGTAGATAAGATTTTTTAAGGGTATTTATTTATATATTTTATGCACACAAGTGCTTTATTTGCATGTACACCTGCACACCAGAAGAGGGCACCAGACATCATTACAGATGGCTGTGAGCTACCATGTAGTTGCTGGGAATTGAACTCAGGACCTCTGGAAAAGCAGTCAGTGCTCTTAACCACTGAGCTAGCTCTCCATTCCTTGTAGATAAGATTTTTGACTAAGAGGAAAAGACTTCTTCTTGTAATAGCATAGCTTGGGAACCTAACTGGAAATATACCCAGCTGCTGGGGCGTCAAGTGCTGATGCACTGAGGTGAGGAACTGTGTCAGAAGTCCAGGGAGCGCACAGTCTGCAGAACACTGAAAATGACACCTGACACTGTGGCCAGGGAGGGAACTCAAAGGGGCCTGGTTTTTGCTATTTGCAAATAAAATGGAACAGAAGCCACTTGTCCATATGGGGAGGGGGGAGCAGTGAGGGAGGACAACCCCACTTGATCTCAGAGAAGCACAGCTAGTGAGGGCCACTTCCCTGTGTGGTAAACAGGAACCAGTCATTAAAATACAAGGGGGGGGGCAGCTCCAGGACGGTGGGTGAGCTCACCGCTCTAGAACCTGCTGTGAGGATAACTGGCTTTCCAGAGACACGCCTCCCCCCCCC